>JAVSBS010027860.1:0-47590 GCA_033124195.1 Coracias cyanogaster | reverse complement strand
CACAGCCTAAAAAAAAAAAAAAAAAAAAATTAAAAAAAATCAAGAAAGCCAAAAAAAACAACCATGAGAGGAGGAGGAGGAGGAGGTGGAGGAGTAGGAGTGGATGGCCGAACAGGGCAGTGTCCCCCCGTGGCTCCAGGAGCCAGCCCTGCAGGACGGCGGCAGCCGGCAGCTGCCTCCCGCAGCCCCGGCACCCCCCGGGGATGGCGGCGGTGGGTGGATAGGGGCCAAAGAGCACCGCTGGGCCGAGAAGAAAGGGAGGATTTGCGCCGCAGAAGTGCGAGGCGAGCAGGATGGGATGCCCTGGCCCCTCCGCACCGCTGCTGCGGCGGCGGGGCTGGGGAAGAGCGGGCGCAGGAGAGCCGCCGCCGCACCCCCGCGGGGATGGGCGGCAGAGCCGGGGGGACCCGGGGCACCCCCTCCCCGTGCTCCCCACGCCGCAGCCAGCACCCCGGAGGTAGGGACGGCCCCGCTCCTCTTGGCCCGCACCTGATGCTCAGGCTGTTTGCGAGAAGAAAAGTGCTCCCGGACGCGCGCAGCCGGGGCGGAGCGGGGCTTTGGGGGGCTGTAAATCATTTTAAAATAAAATACAGCCCGGCATCCACCTGCGCGCGTATGGGGAAAAGCGAAGCGGGGGCGAGCGTAGGTCGGATGTTCCGCGGGCGGGCTGCGCGGCCGGGCGCGGAGGGGCGGTGCGCGCCCGCGGAGCCGGGCTGCCCGCCGGGACCGGGCCGGCCTCCCAGCCCGGGGTCTGCCGGCGCCCTGGTGGGCTGTGGTAACCCAGCCGGGCCACCTGTTGTCTCCAGGGCAGCTTTGCGGTCAGACGGGTACCTTTTCCCTTTGGCACAGCTCTGAACAGCTCAGCTGCTGTTCCAGAAGGTGGAAGCCTCTATCTATCCATTTATTTATTTATTTATCCCCTCAGTAAGTCGCTGTGTTTTAACAAGGAACCTCAGGGCTTTTTTTTTTTTTTTTTTTCTTTTCAGCCTGTGGATTGTCCGCTCTGTACTCTGGAATCAAGAATGTCTCTGCCATGCATGCTTACGACTGCAGACAGTCAGCAATAGCAACATGCACATTAGGGAAACTCTGAGGCGGTCTTGGCTAGCAGAACTCATCCATTAACCAGCCATCATCCCAGATAGCCTGACTCAGAGCATTGAAAAATCCAGCTGGGTGAGAAGGGCACGGGATTCAGCTACAGGGCTCTGCAGTAAGCTCCTTATAATAAGGAATACAGAAGATATAAGACTTCATGAAAGGATTCACCTGTGTTTAGTGTAATCTGTCTTGCCATTAGCAACATCAAGTCTGCAGCTGTTAATCTTAATAAACTGTCCAACTCTGCTTTCTAACCCTCTCAGCATTTTCTCTGACCTTCCCTATACTCTCCCACCTCATGTTAAAGAACTTTATTTATCCAGTAATTGAAAGTCACCTGATTTATCCACAGGATAAACTTCTGTAATACAGATATGCAGCGTGCCCTGGTCAAGCGACAGTAGAGTAACTGAAAACAGATAGGGTTGAAAACCCTAGGAGTGCTCATAGAGAGTCAGATGTTTCTTCTGCAGAATGATGCAGACATCCACATGGCTAAGTTTCAAGTTATAGTTACTTAAAGAAAAAAGGTTATAGAAAAAGTAGGCTCAAAACAGCTGATTTTGCTGTTCCGGGAAAATATGCTGTGTCACATCATATAACAACGAGCTTCAACATTTTTCCTTTTCTGAAGTAGGATGTTTTCATCTTTAAAGATCTTAGATCTCTTTTGATTGTCGCTCTTAATTCTAAGGTCACCATTGCAGTATTATTTGCAAATAGAAAGTGGTACATACCAGATATGTTTAAAATATGCCGAAATGAAATCAGTCACCATCATTATGGAGTAAGACATCCACAAAACAACTGAGGAATGGCCACAGTAGCCATTGCATCTTCTGCTAATGAGACCTTAAGGGGATATCTCAGGATCTACATAGCTGGATGTTAAAAGCTTGTTCAAATGTGTTTATAGGCAAGCACACAGGGTTTGTGAGTTAGAGACTGGTCAAAATCACCTTCTACCTCAGTAAATCTCCCTCCCGTAGAGAGTTTGAAATTTTGATCTTCATACAACTACTGAAGCCTTCACCACCACATTTTTTTTTTTTTTTTTTTTTTTTACATTATGTTCCATTTTGTTGCAAAACCTGTTCGTGTGAGTTTTGGTAAATAAAATACTCTTTCTAAAAAGGTAGTAGCTCACCAGCCAGCATGCACCTTTGACAACCCTGGTGTTGTATGGGTAAATATTTATATACTCAGTGTGTATTTCTTGCATCCCTAATTAGCCAATAACCATAACCTTTCATTTCTACTAGTCAGCAAACTAGAAAAGAGAGAAAAGGAGCCACAGTTAGTAAAACATGAAATCTTAAAAAAATATTAAACAAAAATAGTGACCATAAACAATTGCCTCAACTGACATCTTAGTATTGTTTGGAATCCTTTAGATTTTGCTTGGTAAAAGCCCTATTGATTTTTAAATGGGTTTTTTTCTAAGTTTTAAGTTTTGCTTTTTCCTTAGAGTAAGAACATTGCCTTATTTTGTTACATGGAGTAACAGCTACACTTTTAGATTAGAAATGTACTTTTATTAGTTCTTTATTGAACATGAGCTAAAATCTTATTTTTAAAAACATCCAAGACAACCAAATACAATTATGTTCCTTGATTCAATACATACAATGTTATTCTTTATCATTTAAAACCATCCATTACATGGTAATCTCTTCATATAGCAGGATGAGACGCTGGTTCCAGCCCAGTCCTGGCGGGAGCTTGGGGGCTGTGGAGGCCGGCGCGCGGATTAAGCGGCAGGAAGTCACTGCGGCTGTGGGGGGGGGGCGGGGAGTTCTGTAAATACCCGCGGGCCGGTTTGAGGAGCCCCAAGGGCCGCATCCGGCCCGCGGGCCGTAGTTTGAGGACCCCTGCTGTAGAGATTAAATAATAGGTAATTTCTGGCAAAATGTAGAAAATCAGTAGCAGTGAGATGCAGGATGGGGTTACTAAAGTATGAGTATATTTTGCTGTACATAGAAGTTGAAAATAGTGGTGGTTTTAGTCATGATACTAGTATGAGATTACTTCTTTCCAGAGCAAAACCATCAGACAATTTCAGGGAATATTTTGAAAGAAGTACAAACGTCTAAATGCTCTAAAGGTTAACATCACCTCTTTCAGTTCTTTTCTCCTGTGTAGTAAGAATCCTACTGCTCATGCTGATGGCCTAACATAGTCTTATACAAGGAGCAGATAGATAACAGGAATCTGTATATTGGGTATTGGATGAAATGCAAGTGAAAACTTGAGTTTGACCTTAAATTTATCAAGCTGATATTTGAATGCTGGTTAGTCAAATGGATCCTCACCTTCTGAGGTGTTTAAATCAGACAGGAAATGTCAGGAAGACAATTTCTGAGCCTGTCTTATGTAGAGAATTGAATCACAGAACCTCTGGAGGTCATCTAGTCCAACGCCCCTGCCAAAGCAGGTTCACCTAGAGGAGGTTGCAAGGGATCACATCCAGGTGAGTTTTGAGCATCTCCAGAGAAATAGATGCCACAACCTCTCTGGGCAGTCTTGTTGATTAAGCTGTAAGAATGAGGCTGCATAGTGGGGGAGAGGGGTCAAACTAGACAGGAAGAATACGTAACCTAAACATGAGCTGACACACTTAGATATTAACTGGGTTTCAACTGGGAAGAAATGAGTTTTACAAGGGTTGAAGCTTTTTGTTGTGTTTTAGGGTTTTGTTTTTCGTTTTAAAAGAGAGTGTTATCCCTTGTTCCTTCCTTATAAATCTCAGCAGATATAGAACAAAAGAGTTGAAAATAGCAGAAGGCAGCATAAGTATCATATAACTAATCCTGTCTCTGATGTTTACTCTACTGTAATTTGGAATAAACCTTGTTCATAGATTAAAAAAAAAATTCAAGCAACTCGTAGGTAGAGGAACAAGAAAAGAGACAAAGTTCAAGACAAAACCTAAACCCCTTACTTCAATTATTTTTGTTTCAGTCAAAACACACTTACTTAATTCTAGTGTTATTTTTAAAGTGCTTATATAGTATGAAGAATGTAACACTTTATTGGTTTTGCTGCTTGCACTGTTTTATCTGATGTGTAAACTTTTAACACTTTTTAAATATGAGGACAAGGATTTCTGTTTCTGGTGGAAGACAGTGTGGGCAGCAGAAAGCTTATTTCTGTGCTTCATTTGAGCAATTACATGCTTTTATTATAGTATTTAAGCAGCCAAAAATGTAATCTCTTCCAAGAAGTATTATAATTTTTAAAGTGTTTCTCATCCCAAATTAATAATTGTTTTCCAGAAAGTACACTTTTTCCTTGAAATATTTCAGTTTTGCAAGCAGGATATTTTCCATCAGAGAATCTTCAGATACGCATCTTCTATTCATTGCTACTGTTTACATTTATAAAAGCCACTCACACTCAGTAGCATAAAGAACTGGTATTGAAGATAAAAGGAAAAGACTTTAAAGTTCTGTTCCAATTAATATATACCATACTTATATATTAAAGTAATTCATAGAGAATTTAAAATATTTTACATATATAAATATATTCTTTTACTTAGCATCATACACTCTGAAAATATGTGAAAGATATTAGTTGTCATAACTTTCTCTCAGCTCTTAATATACAACATGGAATATTTAAGCCAGACATCAGATACTGACTACTGAACACATATGGGAAATTCTAAAGGTTATGTTGAATTATTTATTTTTCCTTATTCATCAACAAACAGATGCTTTAGGGATTGCTTCCCTATTCTGTCCTTAATGAAAATTAGCTTTTTTTTTGCCAAGGGAAAGTGCTTCTCTCAATAGAAAATCTATGAGACATTAATTTTCTGGAAGTGAATTTCTATGTAGCAAATTTAAAATAAAATAAACTCCAGGAGAGCTTTTCTTTCTTTTAAGCCAACAGTAGAATGACATCAACAGATACTGGTAAGGCAATTTTTCAAACTAGTAATTGCTATTTATTTCCTGAAATTAAAATCAAATAATAGTCAAATAATGCTTCAAAGAACAAGATTTTTTTAAAACATTTTCTTTGCTAAACAACACATGTGGTTCACTGGACAATACATAAAGAACAGCTATCTCTGCTGATGTTAAGCTGGAAGACAATTTAGTTTTATTTCTCTCAAAGGATAGCTAGTGCATTCCTGAACATTTCACTTTGATCCACTAATTCTCACCTGTTATGCTGTGATTACATGGATGAATTGCAAAGAGGCTGTATCAGTTAAATTGCCAAGTTAGGAGCTCAGTGGTTTTCCCAAGAACAAATACTTCAATTTAAAATTCATCAGAAGCTGACTGCGTGCACAAATATTTCTCACAGTTTTAAAAGGCTACAGATGGGCTGTTTGAAAGACATCTAATTATGCAAAATCCTGGCCAGCCCCTCCCTTTTCTCCAGACTACAGGAATTAACCACAAGTATGGTGGTCCAGCCTTTCCTCCTGGAATGTTACCAAATTTCATTGTCATACCTAACAGTCCACCCTTTTGTAGGGTTTCCTGGGTCTAAGCTTGTCTCCTTTGTAATTTCACTGGCACAGTTTCTAGGCGTCGATTTTTCACTTAATTCCCCTTATCGGCACAGGTACCCTGTGATCCAAATGCAGTAGACCTGCAAAGATGACCACTGACATCTCTGTAGCATCTTCAGCCAAATCCTGGAGTTTAAAAAATGGCTTGTAGCTGATTTCTGCAGACACAGATCTAACACTTGAAGTGAGAAGATGGATTTTTAGAGGATGTTGTAAAGCAGCAACAACAGAAATCACTCTGGATTTGGGCAATAAAGACAATAACCTGCCTTTAGCAAAGAAGTAATTGTGCACAAAATTCTACCTCAGCTTTCTTTTCCCTTAAGCAAAATTTTATCCTCTTGAAACATCAAAATATTTTTTTGAGAATCATTTCTCCAAGATTTCCTTTGTGGAGTGTCTCTCTGAGATAACTATCAGGGAAATATCTTCCTCACCCTCCACTACAGGGAAGGATGCTAGTTGTCCTGAAAAGAAAACAATTCACATGATTTTAATTAGAACATTGATATATTCGTTTTGCTCATTCATTTCTTCTTTTAACCGTTTGTGGTTAAATTATATTTATCCAGTTTCCCTGTTACATGCAAACTCTGCAAAAAACTACTTTTCCTACCTCTTAATCTTCTAATTATGATAAAGTGTTCCTATTTGATTGAAAATGGTGAATGACTTAATTCTTGGCCATACAGTCACATCTCTATGGTTCACAGCAAAATACTTGCTCTCTATAGACCCTATCTAACTTCCACAAAGCCTACACTGTTTTCTGCCACCCTGAGTGGGTAGTGCTTCAAAACCTGTGAAGCTGTTGTACCAACGTATTGCTTTTCTATTCAATTAACTCATATTTTATCTTGTCCCCAATAACTACATATTCTACTGTACTCTTTGGTCTTGGAAAGTCTTGAATCTCCAACACATATCATACTAAAATTCTGTCAAATTGATGTTATGAGAGAAGAAACCAGTTTGAGAAAAAATAGGAAGAACTATTTTGCAAGTGGTAAAAATTACAGGTTAATGAAAGTGGATAGTAGAGAGGAGTAGATCTTTTGAGTACTTGCATTTGAGTGTAAAAATTGATTATTTTATGAATTTTAAGTAAAAGAAGCAAAAAAAACAACAAACCAATGAGATAATTTTACAGCAGGGCAAGGGATTGAATAAATTCTCTAATTATGAAGAAGGGCGAGACATACAAAACCATTTATTTCCCTACTCTTTTGGCATTGTTTAAAGATTCTGGGCATAAAATAACCTTATGTTCTGAATTTTCTCATTTATCACCTAACAGCCAGACATATAACTGTGTTAATAAATTAGATTTCATACATTTTGTTTCTATATAATTGGTTTTACACACACATATGCGTATCCATACAATCATCTTTCCGTTTTGTGCAAAGATGCCTTTATCTCACTTATTTTTTCCCCTCTCATATTATTGTTTTCATGTTATTTCATATTTCTTTTATCTGTAGTTTTATTTATAATTTTACTTTTTGGTTTCTGAGTACGGGATGACACAATGCTGGCTCCAGCTGATAGTAAATGAACTTTGGAAGTCCTTATTCTGAAGCTGAAGACAGGAATAGGAGTAACTTTAAACTCTACCTTTTGGTAGCAGAAAATCCAGCCTGTGACAAATTTTGCATAAATCCAGATCTTTCTGTGTTTGCATATGTGTATGTGTTTCAGATACACATTATTTGTGCTGAAGAGAAGTGCTCAGTTATCCAATATAAAGAAAAACTATCTAAATCTTAAACAGAATCAAAAATATATATTTGTTGCTGTATGTGTTCTATGCAATTATAAGTGAGCTATATATAGGTAAGCTTGCCCTGACATATCCATATAAAATAAAGTTTTTGTCATTCATGCCTGGGGCAGTGTAGGTAATATAAATACATACGTAGAGAACAGTAACAGAAAACAGTACAGATAATGCCATTTTTAGGGAGCAGAAAAGGGTATGCATATCTACTGCATAACTTGTTGCTGCAGTTAGAATATTATTATTTTCCCTAGTGCAACTGCTAGGTATTTTTTGCCTCTTACCCTTCAGCTACTGTCAAAATGGAGATATTTTCCTACTTGTCTTGCTTCTGTAAGGATTTCAGTATGTACCTCAAAATGCTTATCCCTTGATGTCAGCAGGCATTTTTACCTTATCATTATAATTTCCTTCTATTTACATAGCCTTCCAACAGGTTTGTAGTCTCTACTTTTTACCTAGAGCTAAGCTTATTTATATGCATAAGAAAAAAAAAAGGAAAAGAGGAAAAAAGAAAGAAAAATAGGAAAAAAGGAAGAGATAAGAAGTACTGCATTGAAGGAGAAACCTGAAATGTGGAACTAGGGTCTTTGCTGTTTCCTCATTTGTCTGTCATATACATGTATATATCCATCCCTGTGTCTGTGATATTAGTATGGATCATATTCTTTCCTACTAACTCAACAGAGAATCCCATTGCATGGTAGGTCATCTTTTCCTACTGTCCCAAAAGTTACAGAAGTCTGACTGCTCAGAGACTGGTTCTGCATCCAGGTACTCAGCTGGCTTCCATTTGACTAGTGTTTTGATAGCTAACAATGAAATAAAGTTTGTTATGTTTGTGTCCTCCTTGCATAAGTATAACATTAGTCACTGCTATTACTCGTGCAGTCCACAGCGGCATGCACACTTCTAATACAGCTCTGCTCCTATCTCCTCCTATGTTTTTCTCTCGTAAAAAGGGTAAATACTAATATAGATTACATATTTGTTTATTTAAGTTTTTGAATCTACTTCTCTATTGCAAAAACTCTTTAGATTCCCAACTTGCTTGCAGCTGAAAACCAATAAATATTTTTCTTACTAAGAATTCTGACAAACATGACTTCCTCTCCTGCAGCTTGTTCTCCTTATCTGCATGTACACATCTTTATTTATTTTATTTGTCCAAATATTGCCCATTCTTTTCATTGTAAATTCTACCATTTGTTAGGATGACTGCTGCCAATCCTCATCAGAACAAAAATATATCTGTAGTTCCAAAACAAAATTCAAGGCACAAAACTATTTTTAAAAAGTGTTCTTCAACATCTCTTTGATGTCTAAGAGCATTTACATCCATTAATAAGTGAAGACAGTTCAGATTAATAAAATGTCAATACTACCAGAGCTGACGAGTTTGAACTTTTTCAAGGGGAATAAAAGTTTGGTGTTTTCCTTTTACCTGTAAAGTTTATTCTTAAAGATATAACTGCATATGCACACACAGCATATAATTCAATTGATCTCATTTGAATGAATGGGGCTAAGACCTATGAGAAGCTCCTCAGGCTCCCTTTGTAAACAGTGGAAAGGCTTAAGACACTATTATTTTAATCTAAAATAGATATTTAAAATACTCCAGTTGATCTGTGCTGTGAAAGCACTTGTGTCTCTCCATTGACAACAAAAGGATGGCTAAGACAGCTAAGGTGTCTGGCTCAAAACAGAGCATCTCTCTGTAGACATTCACAATTAGATTACTTTCCATCTGATATATTTCTAAAAAGACAGAAAAGACGAAGAAGACAAAGCTTCTCTTTCAGCCCAAATAAAAACAGTTTTTATGTGCTCAACTCATTATCCTTGCAAAAGTTCCTTTGAATATACGATAAAAATTGTATTCCTACAAATTATATGACTGCACCTGCTTTGATGTTTTAGCAGAGATCAGGAATAAGCTTGTGAATCAAGTCTTCAGATCACTCCACTTGCTTTGGACTTGTTTGTACTGTGGGACAGTTAAGGAGTGTGTGAACTGTCTTCCTTCCAGATGAAACTACACTAGGAAGGAAGCTCTGAAAACACACCTAATTCTAGCTGTGAAAAGGCATTTAGTCCATGGGACTAAGCTGAGACCTGAGCTACTCTAATAAAAAAGTCCTTGGGAATCTTGGATAGCCAGTCCTCAGCACCACTGTCTCACTTGATCCACATCTGTTGATCTACAAAGCTTTCTGCTCAAGAAGTGAATCTGTTCATAAGGCTTTGGGCAGAGGAAAACCAATCAAATTTATGTTTGATTTAGGAACACTAGATGACGATCAGTTATTGTATATTGTCTCTGTTGTATTCTGGATATGAAGGATTCCCCTAAAAATATCATCTTCTTACATCATTCTTTGTTATAGCCTGGCATTATTAGTGCTTGAGTTTTGTTATTTTTTCTTAGTTGTCTAAGAATGAACCCTAACCTTATACTTTGCATTCATTCAATCTCTGTTGTAAACTTTGAATGCCTAATCTACAACTACACTTCATAAATCTCTGTAAGAAAAATCTCTCAAGTCAATGGATCCTTGGAGAATTATACTACAGTCAAGGGAAAAGGGATCACCACTACTTGGTCTTTTGATTTGTTTTGTTTAACATTGTATTTTCAAGAACTGTGTAGTCTACTTCTAAAGACACTAACTAAAAATGTCTACATCTGAGGTCCTCTCCTTTTCTGCCTATTACCAATTCTGACAGTGTTCATTATCAATAATCTTAAAAAAAAAAATCTGGAACAACTTTTTTACTCTTATTACCTGCCTCTCTGTCTTTGAAAATCTCACTTTCAAAAATTCTTCTCCCTTGTAATTTCACCCCACATTTAAATTCTAATTTAAATTATTTAGATTGACAATTGCACTAATGTATTGCACAACCTATCTTGAAGCACAGTGTAAGTGAAAGGTGTTGTATAAAACAAAAAAATCTTAGCTTGTACGGCCAACTCTAACTTCAGTTCTCTATTTTCCTGCATATAAGAGTTTCTATTTACACAGTTTATCTTTTTAGCAGAAAAAAATATATTTAAAGACAGAAATAAACAGTTCCGCTACTCATAAAATATGAGCCAATCTTAACAACAACAAAAAATTGATGTTGCAGTTGCAAACTCCATTTCTCCTTTTAGGAAAGCTAAATCCTTCCTCTTGTATGTACAAGCAATGGGACAGGATCTACAGGGTTTTTTCATGCAAAAATTAGGGAGATAAAAAGCAAGGTTTGGTGATCAAACAAAAAAACAACCTGACAACACAGCCACAGTGGCCTAGAAACACTTCCATATATCACTCAGATCAAGCAAATTTTTCTTTGAGGGAGCATAAAATTGAAATAAAATTACCTTCAGTTTATCTTCTTACACAATTTATATGGTCTTGTATTTTATTTTTTATTCATTTAATTCCTGGTGATTTTTTTTGTTTTCATAGCTTGATTCTTACTTGAACGATTTTGTTAAACAACACTTTTGTCTGATATAAACCTGCAATGTTATTCTAGATTCTCAAACAGGTTTAAATCAACAGAAAAGCATATGTTGCTGAAGATTTAAAACCATGTAAGAGAAATCAAATGTGTTTTAATGTTGCTTTTTCTATAGTAAGCTGTGTGGAATTGTCCCCAAATCACTATCTGGAGGTGAGCATGTCTGTGAGAAAGGAATGATTTCTGTCCAAAAGAGCATGCACTGAAGGATGTGCCAAAAACTAATCACATAGTTCTTGTTGTTTTTTGCTGTAGCTGTTTCCAGCTTCTCTGGCTGTTTAATTTAATTTAATCAATATTCATAATGAAATGCTTATCCAGCCACTTTGACTCTTGAATATAGTGATGAAGTGACCTTGCAAACATGAAATCCCTAAATTCAGAGACTGTTTCGCTAAGCTGTTGTTCTGTACACATACATTAAAAAAATAGAAATAAGAGCTTTCAGAAATCCTAACAAATTTTTCATTTGAATGAATATCAAATTATATCTGTGAAAGCCATAACAGGGCCAGTCCTGCCTCAAATCACCACATAATGGTACCCTAAGCAGATCCATCAAGCTTTCCCTTCTACACATTATGTTCACAAGGTGACTGAGAAGGAACGCTACTCACTAAGAAGAAGTGCAAGCGTTGCACTTTTCCTGGTTTTCACAAGCCTCTCCCAAGCTGTTACTTGTCAATTTGACATAAATTTAAAGAATTCTCAATTTATGTCAAGAAGCCTAGGGCTGCAAGAAATAGAGATATTAATTTTAAAAATTTAAGTACTCTGTGTTCATAAGTCCCCTTTCAAGAGTCAGCTACCACATGTTTGTAAAAAAGAACAGTCAAGTACTTTAAGGTGGGTTTTGTTGTATTTCTTCTTTTGGTGTTCAAATTTGGGAGGAAAGAGACAGCAGCTCTCTGGTGATCTGCAGATGCCTGATTCTTGAGAGGAATCTAGCTGAATTGGTATGTTGTGCAAAGCAGTTGAGGCAGATTTCCTTGCTGCCAGTCCCTGGCCTTCACTACCACCATCTTGGACCTGGGTTCAGGCTGCCTGGGAAATGGGGGACAGGCTACAGAGCCAGTTAGTGCACACAGAGTTGTGGTACTGCTGATGGGAGCTCTGCAGGATGAAACAGCAGCTGTTGGGGACCTGGCATCCACACCATGAGCACTGCAGTGGCTTTGTGCTGTATAGAAGCCCTAGCATGATGTTATCCCATTAGCAGCTGGGGCATCCAGCAGGTGGGATGCCAGAAAGCTTTTTCTCTGTAGTTTCATCTGAAATTTTGTGGCCTCAGAGACCACTACCCATAGAACTGGGGGAGCAGGTTGAGAGACTTGCTTTACTCCTCATCCACACTGCAATGCATGCCTAGATGTCTTCAAAGCCATTGCCTCTAACTCATGAAGCTCATATGAAGAATGCTGGAAGCTAAGGCCATAGGTACTGACCATGTACTTTGGGTGAAGGTGCCAGCTGGTGCCCACTTGGCATGGTCTGGCATACTCCTCCTAGGCACAGGTAACTAGATACTGTAAGTCACCAGTTATTGTACTAGATAAACATTTGGTGTCACCCTGTACAGCCATTTTTATCCTCATTCAGACGGGGAAAAAAAAAAAAAGACATTGAAGACACACAGATCAAGTAATCAAATAAATTAAAGTTAACTGGAATTTCGGGTTAGTTCAGAGATGTTTATTATCTCAACAGCTGCCCATCTACATTAAGACCTAGCAGGAGAGTATTTGTCTGTAAGTGTATATAACAGCAAACGATACTCTGTTGCAGTACACTAGAGCATTGTGAATAAAAACCAATTTGGACAAGAGGTACGTAAAAAGAAGTGTAACATTTTGAACAGTTGATCCAAGAGTTTTACTGTGCTGCCACTTCAAATACCTTGTCACATCTGCACTTCTGCAAAGCTTAGAATATACAGTTTTACTATATCACACATATGAATGTGAATTTAATGTACAAAAATAATGATGTGACCTTGTTAATGAAAGCCTATTTGAAACCTTACTTTAATTATATTTTAGAAGCCCAGCTTAATACTGTCTAATAAGATGATAGTACTTCATTTTCTGTTATAACATTGATTAAATCTTGAGTATCTTACAGCTATCAAGGCATATGGTATAAGTAAAACAAGCACAGATTGAAACATTTGTGGCAAAATTGCTTAACTTTGTCAGTTTTTTGAACATCAGAAAGATTTAGATTTGAATTTAAATGATTAAATCTGATATTAATTTTCAGAATATAAAACATATTTTGACTTCTTTTTAATGAAATCATGAAGCATTTTTTCAACCTTAGTTTACTTTAGAAATTTACATCTTCGTATTTAATTTGTTCATTCTTAAAGCTATAGGATAGAGGAATATTCAAGTTCAGATCTAAAAAGCCTACCTACATGGATTCAGATGTCTTAGATTTTCTCAGATGTCTTAGGGAGATGGAAATTGACTTCTGTTTTCAGATTTTCATTCCTAAACATGTTCTGACCTCCTACCAAATACAAAGTTTCTTGGAGGCAAAATAGTGAGAACATTTTGAGTGTATGATTAATACTTGTCAGATAAAGAAAGAGAAACTTATATATACCTGTGTACGTGTTTGTGTGCATATCTACTTCTGCTTGTCCTAATATCACACAACCAAAAATAAAAATAAATGTCTCTATGACATATCGAGGACACACTTTTATTTCTTCTTGAATATGTATATTTTTTCTTACTGTTCATAAGCATATATTCTTTCTAATCAAAGTCAAATATATTTTAAAACAATGTTAAATAGTAACAATTCAATGCCTACTAATGTGAGGTTATAGAAGATGAGCTCAGTGATCAGTGCCTTAATCTTTACCTTGACTTCAGAATTTGAGGATCAATAACAGATTTTTTTCCCTTTAATATTGGAATTAAATTAGAATTTACTATGTGGAAGCTGTAATGACTTTGCCCTCTTTCATCATCAGATGATGATTTAGAAAGAACCCAGTTAATCAATGTCTGCTTGATGTGTCAAAACATTTATTCAAGTGAATGCATCTTGTTTAAAAGGTGCATGCTTACAAGATTGTAAGAGTAGATACATTTAAAAGATAATTTAAAATGCATATATCCTGGTTGAAACAGAGGTTAAAGTGTTTCTGAAGTTTCCCTCCACTTCCCCATTTTTTTCCCTAATCTTTAGAGTAGCAATTCAGCTTTCACTAAAAATCTAAAAAACCAAAAAAAACTGTTAAATTGTAAGACCTTGTATAGACACAGCAGATGTTCAAAGCTTAAATAGCTCTTATTTTCCCAAAGAAATTGCTTTATAGGAATGCAAATCAGATCTCATCTAAAACTGAATATTTGCAGACTTCTTCAGCTTGCCTGTATTCACTAATTCTCTCAATAAGCATTTATTGCCATAGTTTTCCATTACTTAAGTAATATTTTAAGTTTGTTTATTCATTTATTTATTATCATAGCTTTAATAAGCTGTTTGACAGAGTTTTGATCCCATGGGTCCTAAATCTTTAACAGCTGGTGTGGCATAACGTAAAAAGTAATGCCCATGTTATACAAACACAAGTTAAACTGCAGAATATGAATACCAGGCTAAAGCAGTTCTAGAGTAATAGAAGACAGTTTTAACAATGGAAAGCATATCACATGGTCATTATTACCACTTTAAGGCAGTATTGCTGAACAATTTCAGTAAGAAAATATAGTAAATACATAATAAGTTATTCGGAAAGAAAAAAAGAAAATAGGCCAACAGATGAGCAAATGTATTTGGTCCTATGGAACAAGATAATTACATTGAGCAGTTATGACAATGTTCTGCAACAATAGAGAAAATTCAGGCTTGTGTTAAGTAAGCAGTTGGCATCCTCAATGCCCTTATGCTTTCAACTTGCAAGCACTTAAAACATTGAGACATTTGGGGCTGTGTCTTGTCCTGATGGTAAGATTCCCAGTGTCTTTCCAGTGTTTGTTCCTCCCTTTGGAGAGGAATGCTTGACAATTCATGCAGCTGGAGAGATGGGCCATTTGTAGCCCTATTTTTTCCTTTTATTTGGTAGACGATTTGGATAAATAGAGATCCGGGAGATGGGCTCCTTTTCGTCTTCCAGGCTGTTTAGCTTCTGGCAGCAGTAAACTGCTTAAGGCTCCACTCTGAAGCAAATGACTTAGTTTCTTTGACAAGGAAAAAGTGATATGTATCTCTACAAAGCAGGTTTTACCAGAGTGCTTGCTGGGTTCAGAGTGGGGTGAATGAGAAAGGCAGTAAGGCAGTGGGGACATTTACCTTTCCTTTCTTGAACAGGCAGATTTTCAGTTTTTCATTCATTTTAGCTAGTTGTTGAACAACTGTCCTCATCAACCTAAGCAGGTCTAAAACTTTCTTAGTCAGCTACTCATGATATATAAAAACTGATTAAATTTAGGTAGAATGAACTATTAATTCTTGAAATGGCTTTATAATGAGCAATTGCTTCAGGCAGTAGCAACAACTTAGTCCATAGACTACAAAATGCAAGGACAACCCTGCCAGGTTCCTAAGTATTCCACAAAAAGTTCAAACTTTTTAAAAAAACTACCTGCTATCGGTAAACTTTTAAATTTATTTTCGGCCATATTTGCTACTCCCTACAGAATTCAAGACCCATCAGTTTACTGCTTTAATCTGCGGATAATGTCTGTACAAACAGGCAGGAAAACCTACTTAGAAAGTAAGAGTCAAGTACCAGATCCTTGAGCTGAAGAATTTATTATAGGTTCTTGCTGACAAAAATTCACTTGCTTAGCCGTTACCAAATTACCCTTTCAGTGTAGTCCTACACCCGTGTTCCATCCCAGTAATCTTTCTGGTGTCACGTAAATCACTGTGACAGTCTGGCATAGGGGAGGAAAACTCACTCTTTATTTCTAACAGCAGTTGACTTACTTGAAGTTTTACATCACCATTCCAGAACTACCAGTCAACAACCACATGATGTATATTTCCTTCAAACATTCTTTCTTTGACCACTGGTAAAATATATAAAATATTTATCACTCATACTTGTGAAAACAGCAGAAATCCTTACTTCAAAACTAAATTTGTAAAGTACTTCCTCATCCTTTAGTCTTCTTTCTTAAAGTTTTAAGTTTCCTTTTGTTTTTATAAACAAATGTGATGTATCGTGTCTTTATTTACAAATGAGAGGCAGGAATGCTGCAAAACTTTTCAGGTAAATGTGCTGGGAAAATTAATTTTCACATAAAGCTTGTTACAAATTAACATCACTGGCTCAAATGGGCTTTGGTGAGCAGCCTTGAAAAAATATCTTTGATAGCTAAGGAAAAGACTTTAAACACAACTTTAATTGAGCTTGTGTTATTGTTTATACTGTACTGTTCCCTCAGCATTGCATAGGATAAAACACTAAATTAAATAAATTGGTTACCATGTAAATGAAATAATACCCTGGTTATCTCAGATTTATTTTTATATAAGGTGATAGGTGTCAAATTTGAGGCTAGATGAACTCCAGCATTTAATCAAATGAATATCAAGGAGCTTCCACAAGTCTTTATAATTTTTCTGTCTTTTGTGTGATTAAACATTCATCCACACCAAGTCTTATTTCAAAGATTATATCAGTGGAAAGTGGGAAGAAGTAATCTTTTTACTCAGCAGTCAATTAAAAAAAAAGGCTCCCTCCAAAGCAACCAAAACACAGGATGAGCTTGGAGTTTTTTAATAATACATACAAGTTTCCTTACAACTCTGAGATGAAAAGCATTGCAGATACTAGTGTTACATTAATCCTTCCTAACTGTCTTGGAAAATATGTGCCGTGTTACAATGAAAACAGCTCACCAGCTGTTTATGTAGAAATTATTTGAAGAAAAACAAGCATGGCCATATGGCACTCTTAGCAATGCAGTGGGAGCAAGAAGAATACATTTTGTAGATTATAGTAGATGATGGTCATGCTAAGCAGGATGTCAAATATTGATGACACATTGCATTAATTCTTAATCTCTCATTTTATCCTCTAAATGCTTATGTTTCTTAGCAGTTTGTATGTTGGAAGCAAATTAATAACTTATTCTGATGAAGAATTAAATTTTGTGGAATGACAAAATACTTAATGTGCTGAAGAAGCCACAAACATTCCCTAATTAAAGAATATTTTAAAAATATTGTGCATTCGAGTAGTGTCATGCAATTTCAAAATAAATATTACCCTTAGAGGTACCATGTAGTTTTATTTGTGGTTGTTTTAGATACTCCCAGTGCTTAATAATTAACTGAAATTTTCACCATGGGGGAAATTCAGAATTTCTCACTAAAAGTGCAGGAAGTCAGCGTGTAATTCAATCAAAATCCAATATGTTTCCTCTGCTTTGAAGAGCTGTTCTCCAGCTCTCCTTCTGTAGTATCATAGTTTGACACTTTTACACATGCATATTATTAAGTGGAGGACTCAGTGCTTAGTTTACTTCCTGGGCTTTCCATCATACCCACAGGAATGATAGTACTAGACAGCCCTGTGCCAATGACTCTCCCAACATGTTCTTATGCATTGATGGCACACAAGTAGACAGCATAGAAAAGTAGGTTTGTGTTTGGGGTTTTCTTTAACATATATATAGCTGTGCATGCATATTTGGAAGTTAAGTATGTAGTTTCAGGGGGGTGGGGGGTATGAGGCGGGTGGAAATTAAAAATCTTGCATTTATTCCTGAAAAAGGGGCTTCAATGAGTTGTCAATATAGAGGTTCTGCAAAGACTTGTCAGATCTAAATGCATGTATCAAAGCTATTTATAAAGTTAAATCCTAGGCAAACCCAGAGCTACCAGATAAAGGATTAAAACATAGAAGGAAAAGAGAAGCTTGGCAAGAACCAGCGCTAAGTTGCCAAGCTGGAGAGTGACACAAAACAGGGGGATCAAGACAAGAAATTGATAAGGAACAGTTTTAACAGCTTATGTGTGTGTATTCCTAAGTGCATCTGAGCACTTGCTTTACTTTAGTTCAGTATTGTATATTTCTAAATATTTATTCAGACTGGACTCTCTTTCTCATGTACTCTCCACTGGAAAGACACACTGACTCCGATGCACCTGACAGATCTATAGACATTTGCATAAATTTACCCTACTATCATGGAGTGAGAGCTTTTGTGACGTGTCTTTATTCGATTATCATAAACTCCCTCATGTTCTCATTCTGGATGTTAAGCTGTTTCCTCTTTCTCCACAGAATCAAAAACAATCAACAACATAACAATGTGAGGAGTTTTTTCCCTCCCGTCTGGTCAAATAATCAATATATTCACTTTCCATGCATTACAAAATGTGCTGGGTTTTTCTACTGCCATGAAACATATTTGTGATTGGAATAGTTGTGCACAGTTAGAAATCATAAATCTTCCACAATGCTGTATAATCCTATAATATCAGTTAGTCTTAAAGGATTTTGATGGAATGGTCAAACCAAAATGGCCTGAAGTTAAATAATCTCAGTGGGAACTGGATTCATGAATCAACAGTCTTCCTCTGAGACACAGAATAATTGGAGATAGACTAATTGGCTCACAGAGCAGGACATCCTGCATTCTCCATGGAGTAAATCCTGTTATGGTTACTATATCCATCTGTTAAATTGTTGTATTTTTGCCTGCTGAATAAAAGAATGTTTTGAATTGTATTCAGAGAATAGCTTCTATTTTCCTTCAGTGAAGGATTCTGGAGGTAAAAGTCCTTCTCTGAGAATGTAAAAAAACTACTTCTCACTGCATGAATCCAAATACAAAACAAATTGGTTCAGACTAAGAGACATACTGGAAAAAACCCCACATTTCATAAAGCACCATGGACCCTTCTGAACTTGATATATATCTTGTAGCTGCTTGCAATTGCAGAGAATTGTCCTTAATGTTCAAGAGGTTCTTCTGGACTGTGTTTGCTGCTCTAATCCTACATTGAACTACATATCTGATGCAGTTGGAAGTATGTGTCTCATATTTGACATTTGGTCATGACACTTATATATTAATGCAAACCGCTTATCTTTAAGATTCCTCATTACATTTCCTTTTTACATCACTTTATTTTTCTAAAGAAATGCATATTATATTTTGGTAAATTCTATACCAGTAAGAATAAGGGGAGCACTTAGCAAGAAGATTGATCTCAAGTTTACATCTATACATTTAGAAGCAGAGCTGAGTTCAGTTACCTGATCTTAACACAACTGTCAAGGTGTAAATTCCTCAGAGGTCATTAGCTTCGCAATCTCTTCAAGCCATTTCTTCCCCACTGCATCATCTTACTCTTACTGGCAATAAATATGACTCAGATGTTTTTCAGCTAACATCTGGTGTCTTGATGACATTGAATATCTGTACTAAAAGACTGGTAGGAACCAATCTGTCCATTTGGATACTGGTAGCATGAAGTCCATGGCATGTCGTGACCTCTCCTTGAGCTTTCATACTGATCCATATAGAGCTCTCCAAAGCAGTTCAGCTGTCAACAACAGCCTCTACTCCTGTCAAGAGAGGCAGATTACTGCATGTTCATCATGCATCTAACTCAGTATGTTGCTTTTACCTAGTGGACAACTGTACAAGTAACCTGTGAGCATCAAATGCATCTTCTTTTGATCAAAACCAGAGGCATAATTCTGAGTCTAAAGGTTAGTGCATTAACTTTCTAATCCACTTTCATTTATTTGTTCATGGAAGGCATCTTTTGAGAGCATCTAGTCCAATCTCCTTCTCAAGAAGAATCAGCCAAACCTAGCTGACAAGGACCATCTTGACACAGTAGTTTTCATTAAACGACCACAGAAGAGTAAATCATTTCACTTCTTATATATATAGTAAAAAGCCAAGGTCTTGGAAAAGGTGACTGACAATTTCCATCTGGTATGAATACATGGCTGAAGGAGACGTCTTTGTATACTTTAAAAAATAATTTTAAAGAAATAGAATATTTTCTTCATCCAAACTACAGATATGTATTGATTCCTTTCTATACTGTTCTAAAATATTTGGCAAATTATTCTTATTTAAATAAAAGTTTGCATTTACATGTTCTTCCTAGTATTTCCTCAGTTCTATGAAAGTGTACTAATTTCTACTGTTGCTGTATCAGCTCTTGAAATGTACTTTTGTTAAAACCTTGTTCATCCCACAGATGAAGATGGTGGAGAGTTCCATCTTTTTGATCATTTATCCTTCCCTCACATTTTGTGTTGTTATCCTCAGGGCTCTTAATGATGTTAAAAGGAAAGAACTGAAGACTTTGTTATGCTCAGGAAACTGCATTTTAGTTCCCAGTGCTGCTGATTGTGTCAGGCTTTTGTCAGCTCTAATTAGAAGTGAACTCCTAGATTTCAGTAAACCAGGTAAGGATGTCACCCTTTATAGAGGTTGCTCATTTGGGAGGAAGATGTTGCTTGATTGATTTCACAGACAGTGCCGAGCCATTATGTAGTATTAGCAAGAATCTTCTGGCCTGCAGCATGACTAGAGCCTCCTGAGGCCACTGTTAATATGTCTGTGTGGGATTCAAATGTAGGGCGAGAAGTAAAGCAAATGTAAATGTTTCATCTTGGAAATACAAATTGGTGGGAACAGTGAAGATCTATAAGATTTTTAAGACTCACTCACTTGCCAATTTAGAGCATGATTCTTTAATTAGTTAAAAAATAAATCTCCAAGCAAGCAGATACTTTTATATTCCATTTGTATTTCTTCAGCCGTTTCCCTCCAAACAATTTACATAAAAAATAAGAACAACACTTGTTCTGTAAACCTATTATGAATAATTTGGCAGAAAATAAGCATTTAAACAGTCATAATAGATATAGGGAAACGTGTAAAAGTTGAAAGGTGCCAAATTAGCTAATTTAAATTCTCTGAAATATGTTTGATTGATAGAAGATTATTTCTTCTGTGGTTTTTTTTTTCACTTTTTTCTTTTTTTTTTTGTGAGTTGCACGACTATTTTTTATCAGCATTATCATCCATCATTTATCAGCAGTCCTGGCTGGCTGGGGAGGTCCCAGTTGACTGGAGGTTAGCAAGTGTGATGCCCATCTACAAGAAGGGCCAGAAGGAGGATCTGGGAAACTACAGGCATGTCAGTTTGACCACAGTGCTGGGGAAGGTTATGCAGCAGGTGCAGCATATACAGGACAACTAGGTGATCAGGTTCAACCAGCATGGATTTATGAAATGTAGGTGCTGCTTGGCTAACCTGATCTTCTTCCATGACAAGGTGATCTACTTAGTGGATGAGGGAAAGGCTGTAGGTGTTGTCTACCTAGACTTTAGTAAAGCATTTGACACTGTTACCCACAGTACTCTTCTGGATAAACTGGCTGCTCATGGCTTGGACAGATCTACACTTTGCTGAGTAAAACACTGGGTGGATGGTGAGGCCCAAAGACTGTTGGTGAATGGAGTTAAATCCAGTTGGTGGCTGGTCACAAGTGATGTACCCCAAGGCTCAGTACTGGGGCCAGTTCTGTTTAGTATTTTTATCAATGATCTGGATGAGGCGATTGGGGGTACCCTCAGTAAGTTAGCAAGAAGCACCAGGTTGGGCAGGATTGCTGATCTACATCAGGGTAGGAAGTATCTACAGAGGAATCTGGACAGGCTGGATCAATGGGCTGAGACCAATCACATGGGCTTCAGCAAGGCCAGATGCCGGGTCCTGCATGTATCATCCTCTAAAACTACCTGAAATAAGGTTGTAGTGAAGTGGGGGTCAGTCTCTTCTCCCAAGTAACTGGCAACAGAACAAAAGTAAATGGCCTCAAGTTGTGCCAGGGGAGGTTTAGATTAGATATCAGGAAAAATTTCTTCACAGAAAGGGTTGTTAAGCACTGGAACAGGCTGTCCAGGGAAATGGTGGAGTCACCACTCCTGGAGATATTTAAAAGACATGGTTCTGAGGCACATAGTTCAATGGTGACCTGGCAATGCTGGGTTAATGGTTGGACTTGATGACTTACAGGACACTTCTAACCAAAACTATTCTATGAAAGTTCACGTGCCTACATTTAGCCACTGCTCTTCCCAAATAGATAGGAACCCGAGTGTCAACAAAATCTTACTGACAAGACGAAAGCAAATTTCAGAGTATAGTACTCCTGGAAAGCTACTGGCTGCTCAGGAAACTAAACCAACAATTTCCTCTCCCCTTTCCCCTCTAACAATTGCATTTATAATTATATTAGACTTGGAAAGATATAATCTATTGAGAGCTCAAGGTTTCTCAGGCTGATATCCGTACGGGAAAAAAAAAGCAAATGCAATTCTGAGCATCCTGGTGTTCAGATACTCACCTTGTCATG
This sequence comes from Coracias cyanogaster, assembly GCA_033124195.1. Classification (NCBI taxonomy): domain Eukaryota; kingdom Metazoa; phylum Chordata; class Aves; order Coraciiformes; family Coraciidae; genus Coracias; species Coracias cyanogaster. The sequence goes on along the minus strand of JAVSBS010027860.1, from coordinate 25,297 downwards.
TGTTGTAACACTTATCTCATTAAACAGTTCTTTTATCTTAATTCCTACCCTTATTCCTGTGAAAAGGCAACTCATATTTAGTTAAGGGAAAAGAAAGTCATAGAGTGCAAAGTGCGTAAAGGAGGACAAACTGCAAACATGAAAAGAAATATTTTGAACTCCTGTAATATAACACAATTGAAGTCAACATTATCCTTTCCCTGCAGAGGTAGATATCTAATGTTCAACAACTGCCATTTAGTTAAATAGATCACTATTAGTCTTTCTATTGGGTTGCTTCTTAATACCTTTGCTTTCATAGGCGTATTTTCACAGTTACAGTGTCCAAAGTTATTGAATTAAGAGAAAACTAATACATTAAAATGTAGTATTGTATAATAATTTCATGTTTAACATTGTTCCTGCTAGCTGTTCTCCCTAAACACCTTGAATAAAAAGGGTGATAAGTATCTTTGAAGAACATATTCTGCCTTGTGAAAGATAATCTGTTCTGATTATTTCCCAGCCTCTTCAAGAGACCAAGAAAAGACAAAGTCTTGATGAAACAGCTATTACTCATACAAAATCACTGAGTATCAACAGTTCCTGACAGTCATTGAAATCAAAGTTACTTAATAGATCAAATTACATCCTAACATATGTTTGATGTTTATTTTGAAGAAAATAATAACCAGTGAAGAGTTTCTGAGTGAAGTGCTGGGGGCCTAAGTCATGGGCACCAAGTTGCAGTTGACCTGTGGATGAGTCACAACCTAGCAGAATGTTTTGGTTTTTCTATTGGCTTCATGTTTCAGAGGCAGAACCTGGCCCACCTGTGTCTCTGTGGCTCCACCTTCACCCAGGTGGTCATGGCTGGGGTGGTGGGTGAGGCCAGGATTATATTAACCAGGAGCTGATTAGTTAGAAGAGATTCCTGTTGGCAGGTGATGCTGGCACCACAGTAGGCAGTGGAGGAGCTGGGCCCACAGGAACCTGTGGCAGGACTATCTGAAAGAAGACTTGTGAGGGGATGTTGCTGAGTTCAGTGTTGGCCTGTGTGATCAGGCAACTGATTGCAGCATAAAACAATGATGGCTGAACCAGCACAACAGTGAAACTAGACAAACAAAAGGCATGGAATTTGAAATCATTCCAGCAGAGGGATTGTCTTTGTAGTGTTTTGTTAGCAGTCTTACTCAAATAGATATCTTTCCCAGATATCAGGCCTGTCATCTAGTAAATTGGTCAGAATATTCAGGTCAAGTTGTTTCCTTTCTAATATATACTAGTAGGTCTCCAACTAGCAGGCTTCCTCATCACTTCATGAGCAGCACCTCTTCCTAATGCTGCACTTACACTAATGGTCCTTTACCAAAAAAGAGTGGATTAGGACCAAGAGCCAACAGGCATTGAGTAGCATTGACCAATAAGGTGTCTTCTTTGAAAACAGCGCTACTGAGTAATTCTAATGCCTGCAACAGGTAGAGGCAATTCAGCCTTTAGATCAGTAACTAGTAGTCCAGTCATCTAGTACTGAGTATGGGGAATAAAATTTCAAATATAACAGTAGAAGATGGGTAGCAATATGTTTAAAGTAGCGGTATGTAAATAAATAAACCAAACAATGCAAGTATGTATTAAAAAACAGAAATTCATACTTACTATAACATCTAAAGTCTTGGAAGAAGTTATATTCATAGACTTATCTTTATCAGATAATAGCAAAAATATTAATTTCTTAACTTTTTCTGTATATATTCTCTTAAACCTTGGAGTTTAAGTTGCCTAGGTAATACATTTAGAAGTAAAGCATATATTTTTAAATAAATGTGCTATACTTCTTCATTGTATAAGAATAAACCAACACTGTGCTTATCTGAGAAGAAAATTCAAGGGTAGTCTCCTGAACAGAACATCTGTGTTGCTTTGGCACATTGCTATATGAAATGAAAAACAATTTCACACTTCTAGTACAAGCAGGTTTCATCAATATACAAAGCATGATGAAGTTGTGTGGTAGTTTAGTAAAGCCACAGCGGGGCTCTGTCTGTGCAGGCACCCGAACTGCACAGCTGCCACGTGGTCATTACTGCTCCCCTCCTCCACCACAAACAGAGAAGAGAGTTTCAAAATGCCTTTTTGAGTTGAGATAAGGAGGGTTTAATACAGTGACACATAAGAAAAAGTCATGGCAACAACAGCAATAACAACAGTGAGAAAAAGAAATGTACAAATAAGCGATACAGCATAGACAAAGAGATGGTCCTGAGCGGATTGGTTGCACAGGGGCGAGTCACCCCCGGAACTGGAACTGGCCCCAGGGCAGGATGTCAGCACGGTATAGAATAGCCTGGCTGCACCAAATTAACCCTGTCCTGTCCAAACCAGGACAAGTTGTCAGCAGCATATTTGGCTTTCTTTAAAGTATGCGTGTTAAAATTTCTTACCCAGAGTATACTTTTCCTGGGTTCTAGTGCCCTGTTTTAAATAAAATGTTCTGTAAAGACGAATCAGGATGTGGGACCCAGCAGGGGAAAACAGAGCCTGATTCAGTAGAAGCGTTTTTGTGGTTTTTTTCTAACATTAGGTCAAATTCCTTTTGTTAAACCCACCTTACAAATCAGAATTCCATGGAATAAAAAAAATTCTGCCAGCAGCTCCTAAGAAAAGTAAAAATGTACACGATATAAAATTTTTATTCTTTTAATTTATAATTTTTTTTTTATAATAACCACTGCATATTGTGCTAGTGGAGAAAAAATACATTTCAGTCATATCTAGGTCACTAATTAGGAAGGGAAGCAAGAATATCCATTGATACCATTTGAAATATGAAATGCGAGGCATTATAGGTGGTAATGTCAATAGTTGTTTACAAATTCTGTTTCTTAATCAGATAAGCTGTAAACAGGAAAAGAAAGTTTTGCAAGTTGGTAGAGCTCCAGTAACTTCCACTTTTAGTGAAAAATTAGTGCCTTTTGCTCCCATTCAATTGTAAAAAAAAAAAGGAACAAAGAGTAGCATGTGCAGTAGCGAATAGAGAGAGTACAGAGGGATGGGGAATGGAAGGCGAGCCCTAAGAAGAAATTTGAAACTATATTTATTATGTTAGTTATGTAAGATGAAGGCAAACTTTAAGAAATGGTATGATTTCCACTCTTCAGAATATACACAAGTGTCATGTTTTACACCTTATGAATATCAGTGGATATTCATCTACAGAGTGTTACAACAAACACAGAATTCAAAGCAAGATAAAATGTGGGCCTCTTCATAAAATCATTTTGGGTTAATATAATGGTAACTAGGAAGGTTTATCCCTGTGTGTTGTTCAACACCACAACTAAAAATTAGATAGTGAAAAGCACACAGTAGTATTTGTAAGTGATTAATTATCTAGGGAAATAAATTCATATCAGTGATAAATAAACTGAAATAAATAATTTGGAGATGTCTTAGTAGATAGCAAATTGATAAAAATCCTATTTGTATTTGCTGCTGTATCGATTTTGACTGAGATGGAGTTATTTTTCTTCAATAGTACCTGGTATGGTGTTATGATTTGGAAGGAAATGGCATTGATAACACAGGGATGTTTTAACTGTTTCTGAGCAGCACTTACACAGAGCCAAGGCCTTTTCTGCTTCTCGCACCATCCCATCAGGGAGTACACACAGAAGCTGGGAGGTGCACAAGAAGCTGGGAGGGCACACAGCCAGGACAGCTGACCCCAACTGACTAAAGGGATACCCCATGCTGTATGACATCATGCTCAAAGATAAAAGCTGGGGAAAGTAAGAGGAAGAGAAATGTTCAGAGTTATGGTGTTTTGTCTTCCCAAGTAACCATTATGCACAATGGGGCCCTGTTTTCCTGGAGATGGCTGAACACCCACCTGTCAATGGGAAGTAGTAAATGCATTCCTTGTTTTGCTTTGCTTGTGGGCACAGCTTTTGCTTTACTTATTAAACTGTCTTTATCTTGACCCACAAGTTTTCTCGCATTTACCCTTATGATTCTCTCCCTAGTCTCAATGTAGAGGAGTGAGCAAGTGGCAGCTGTGAGGGGCTGAGCTGCCTACCAAGGTTAAAGTAGAGCAGCTGATATTGACAGCAGATGAATTAAACAAACAATTACAAAATTTAAAACTTAATCCCATTTTAATATTAATGTAACAATTACGAGAAACACTTAAATACTTTAATTTACATACTGTAGAATTTAGGGATTGTTTATTTTTTACATAGTTATTCTGAAGAAAATTTTCAATGTTACAACAATGACAAAAGAGATGTTTAAATAAAAAATATTCACTAAAAGAAGAAGCTCTATCAGTGGATTTTTTCACCTGCTTAATTTCAAAAAGAGAAAGTCTTACTGCTTATATCATTGCTACCATGTTGTACTCCAAGGAACAGATACGTTTCAAAGCAGATCTGTAGACACTGGAGAAATTAACAATGAAAAGAGTGTTAAGCAAGTACTGACCTTAGGCATCACAATTTTTTTCACAAAGCAACCCATATATTTTTTTTAATCCAAATTAAAATGAATCCTTGATAAAAGAATCACTCTTATCTTGCAAGATGAGATGGAAATTAAAGGAAGAACAGAATTAACAAACATCTTGTAAAATCAGTCACAAAAAAATAACAGATTTTGAGGTATGTTGTTGGGTTTTTTAATATTCATTGGGTTTTTGAATTGTTTTCCACTGTTTTGACTGTGATAAACACAGAATAAGAGACTTGTAAAAACTCCTTTTCTATTATAGAAAACCCACAACTTTCGCAATCTCAATTTAACAAGTTTATACCTGATAATTTGAAGTTTCCCAAACACTTAACTGAAATTGTAGTCAGGAAAACTAAAGCACTAGCTATTTTGGACTGTCTTGATCATTACCGTTCCAAATTACTACTGCTCTTTCATATTTGACACCACCAAGTTAAGATAGCTTCATAAAAACCCCTTTGTTCTCATTGAACAAGCAACAAGCAGTAGAGGGAGAGCACTCCTTAGAGTGCTATTAACTTCTTAGATTTCCTTAGTGCAACAAATAATTGCTTAATAAACACTCTTCTAGAATAAGGTTTTGAGTAGTACTTGTTTTGTTTGTTTCTTTGCAAGATATTTTTTTTAATCTTGGATTAATGGAAAATATTTTTATGCATCTCTGTAAGTCTTCCTTTCTTTACTTTGTCCCTTTGTATTGCCTAATGCTTTCCTGCAGAATCTATGCTTTGGTATTGTATGAAGCAAAGCTTGATAACTGACGGAAGAATAGGTGATGTCGCTCAGAGAACGCTGAGAATTTCATTGTTAATCTAGCCTCATTTTGGCCACAATTAACAAATGCCAGATTTCTTAGAAGCTGAGCAGTGATACTTGCCAAACATTTAGTGGATCACTGGTGAGTAAAACACATTCGTCTTCTGCCATCTATCACTGCATCCAAGGAAGAGCAACAAAGCTGGTGAAGCTTCTAGAACACACATCTTAGAAGGAGTGCCTGAGGGAACTGGGTTTGTTTAATTTAGAGAACTTTCTCGCTCTCTACCTGAAAGGAGGTTGTAGCGTGGTAGGGTTCGGTATCTTCTCCCAAGTAACAAGTGATAAGACAAGAGGAAATAGCCTCAGATTGCGTCAGGGGATGTTTAAATTGGATATTAGGGAGAAATTATTCACAGAAATGATTGTAAAGCATTGGAACAGGCTGCCCAAGGAAGTGATGGAGTCACCATCCAGGAGGTATTTAAAAGACATATAGGCAAGGTACTTATGGACATAGTTTAGTGGTGGACTCAGTAGTGTTAGGTTAATGGCTGGACTCAATGATCTTAAGGGTCTTTTCTAACTTAAATTATTCTATGATCTCCTGGAACCCTTCAAGTTATACACCAAAATTTAGTTACTTCTTGTTTAAGCTAGGCTGAGCTTATCATAGGAATATAAATAATTTATTGTTTAACCAGAGTTGTTTGTGTCTGTTCAGGTTCATAATAATAAATATCTAAGGTAGTCTGTATGACAAAACTGAACATAATTTCTCAAAAATGCATGGTGAATTTTAATATACTGTCCCCTTTTAATAAAAATACAGTCCTTCTAATAAGGTCAGTGGAAGACCTGCAATAATTAGTAGAAACAAACAATTGAAGTCGTTATTATTGTGACTTCTGAGAGGATTTATACCCTTTATAGGACTGACTGTATGTCATTCAAGTCAAATGAAGTTTTGCAATGATGTCTACAGAAGAAGAGCACACCTTCTCTATGAATATCTTACTAAACTGACAGAAATTTGGAGAGGTGTGAAGGTCTCTGACCTCTCTGCATTTGTGCCTTTTATTTAGTTTTGATGCAAATGATTAAGGATTTTTCAAAGAAAATTATGTTGACAACTCACTGTACAAAAGAAGGCATTTGAGATTGATAAAGGAATGGGTACATATTCCAGAGACTTCAGCACAATTTTAAGTTGCATTCTGGGCAATCAGACACACACTTTTAATTAAAAGTCAATGGAGATGAGTGACTTAGTATCACTCATGAGCTTTAAAATATCATCTAACTGATAGAACAATGAATTAATAAATTGATAGAGGGGAGACTACATTTGAGATGAAAGAAGTGGATTTCTGTGAGTCTGTATAAAACAAAAACTCAGCAGTTAATAAATACTTTGGAAAGGATCTTGGAACAGCTGATAATAGGTCATTCCACTTCCTTAAACATACTTACTGTTTTAAGAAACAGCATTGCTGAAGTTCTAGGAATCACCAAAAATAGGACTGGAAGGAACCTCAAGGAATCAGCTCATTCTGCCTTCTTTCCTAAGGCAAGATATAGTCTACCTAAACCGCTCCTGACAGGTTTGTCAAAGGTGTTCTTAAAAACCTCCAGTGATGGAGATGCCACAGCATCGCTTGGCTATCTACTGATTTAAGTGGTGCTTAGCTCCCCTTAATTTTAGATATCTTTTGTCAATGGAGTATTAGTCTATCTACAAGGAGAATATTATACTATGCAAAATATGAAGAAAACTACTAATACATAACTTAGTGATATATTGTCTTGATGCTGATTTTTTTTCTCTGTTTGAATAAATAAAATGCATAAGATTGTAGAAGAGGTACAATAAATCATAATATTTTATCAGTTCATAAAATAAAATTATTTTGCTGGATATAGTCTAGTCCATTCATTCACTTCTGTTTAGATTATAGAATATCAATAAAACACACATAAAGGTATTCTGTAGTCATTGTTTCAGTTCTGACAGCTAATGTGGTTGATCTGAAGTAAAAAACGGTGGCCGATTTACCTGTTTAATAGGAGCTCTACTTTTTTTTTGGGGGGGGAAATCTGTCATATTTCATATCAAATATTGAATGATTTCCTGTTTAAGCATTTATTTTGAACATTCAGAATTGTTTAAAGGGGTGCACACATGTATTCATACAGGCAATTTATTAACTGATGTTGTTAAGACTATATATCCAAGGAAAGGTAGAGGAAACCACTGAAAAAAATGAAATATCTTAAAGAATCCAACTCTGCTTTTATTTATACTAATGGATGCAGGAAAATTACTTTTGTGATGTGAAGCCCTTTGGTGTTTATCTTCCGAAACACTGAAACTCATTCTAGGCTTTAAATTTACTGCTATAAAAGGAGTTCACTTATGTAGCTATTTAAAATTGTCTTTTGATTATCTGTTTGTTATATTGATGTTATACAGAGAGATGTTTGTATCAGTGCAAATGCTTCCAGATTTAGCTGCTGATGATATCTATTATTGATAACCTTGGTAGGGAGGAATAGGACAAACAGGATTTGAAACCTTGTTTAATTTTTGCTTAGGTTTGTTAAAAATGTAAAAAGATTTAATAAACAAAAATTTCAAGCTAATAAAAATTCAGAGCATAATTTGCTCACATAACATTGAGATATTTGTAAAAGTCCAAGAAAACACTGAGAAGGTAAGTATATGATGCAGCTATTTCAAAGTGATTTTGCTTAGGTTTTATTTATCTAGGTGGAACTTCTGCACAGGTGTTGAAAGGAGAAATATAGATGCTTAGCTGTCATAAAAGAAATCTTATTTCAAGTTAAAATATACGAAACAAACGACTTGATGTGAACAAGCAATGATAATAGAAATTCAGAACGCTGTCAATATGAGCAGAAATATTCCAGTGGTTATCCATTACGGCTTGATTTTTGAAGATGGTGGTCACTTTTAGTTCAGATTAAAACATAGAGAAACAATGGGTACATTTTAATATTTGTAAAGTGCCTCAGGATTTTTATGGTGTGTAGAGGAATTTCTCATAAAGCGTGAGCAATCCAGGCTTGGCAGTTGAGTCTTTGCAGCTATGCCTTTGAAGCTGAGTTTTGCAGATAAGAACTGTATCCGAAGGACATCGACCAAGGCCAGAAAAGAGAGAGAAGGCTAATCGCAAATGATTCCCAGATGCTTGACTGTAAACATAGGGGCTCTTTAAAATTGTACATTTTGTTGTTTCCCGTAATGGTGGAAATTCGAATTTGTATAACTGAGCTTTTTCAAGCCCTAATTAAAGTATTTCAGATTGGCTTTTGACAGAGATCTATGTAAGTCTACATGATTATTTGTGAAAAAAAGATATAATCTCAATTTCCAAGCATTCATTTAAGTGCCAGGAACTCTAATGCTATAATAATATCACAGTAGGCACTAAATATTTATTCACATATATTTGTTTAAAAGAAAGTAAAGGGAAAGATTTTTAGAAATGGAAAAACACAGAGAAGTCCAGCACTAAAAATTCAACGTAATAAAAATAAGCTCAGTGCAATCAAATGGCACCTTATGTAAATAAAGTTAAAGATTTACTTAGTTCATAATCCACTCAGTTACTGTAAGGTATTATTAAGATCAAAGAGTTTACAAAAAATGTAAGACATATTCATGTTAAAATAGATAGGATAAACCTGTATAAGCTATATTCTTTTTTACCGGACCTTGAATTGCATATGGTTACGAATTACATTGACTTTATAAAATAATGTAATAAGAAAAAAAACCACTTGTTCATAGAAGGGTATGTGACTGACATCTTTAATATACAAGAACAATGAAAAAAATAAGGATAATGTGAAAATAGAACACTTTTTGCTCAATTGGGTAGAAGTATTTGGATTTTCATATACGTTTAAAAACTTTCCTTAATTAATTTTTATTTTTCACCTTTTCACTGAATTTAAGTACGAAACCAATTCACTCTGCCTAATCATTCTTTGCATTTTTAAGCATAGAAGCAATACTGGGGCTCATGGACCAAGTTTCTCAGAACCTTATATTGATGCCTCTTTAAATATCATTTAGAGAACAAAGGACAGTGTCTTTAAACAAAGTCATGAAGTTTTTTAAAGTCTCTGTAGGATAATCACTGGAGGTAACTTGAAAATTAAACTTATATAAAAGATAGGGCATTATTTGCACATTAAGGAAAGTAATACCAAGGAGGCCTCTAGGGTGATGTACAGCTGGTATGCATGGAATCCCTGCCATGATAGTTCCCTAAGCAACGTAACCTGCAGCCTTGGAAACCACACAGAGGGTGGAATGGAGTGAAGACCCTGTGGCCAGGCTCTGTGATAATGCTGCAGAGATGGGAACTTAGTGATACTTCAAAAACTGATAAGCTGTACTGTTGCTACCCTAAGCCAACAGTCTGACATCTTTTGATGAACTGCTGTTCTTTGTGCAATCTTTGCTCATTATAATGTCTTTATAATGTCATTGTAATACCAAAACACAACTCCATCCCAAAGGCTACCCACCTCCAAGGTGAGACCACGCCTTACTGAGCATGCTTTCTGAATTTTATGTAACTTATACCTTTAAACCAAAGCGAGAAAATTTTACACTAGTCCTAATAAGGGTATGTATGACTAGAGTCACTCAAGCTCCACCCTGAAGGTAAAAAACAATATAAAAGTAGTCAAAGAAAGGGAGGATGTCAGGGAAGACACCATCGTGGACAAGTCAGGGAACACCATTGTGGACAAGTCAGGGAACACCATTGTGGACAAGTCAGGAAGGACCCAGACCTCTGACTTCTGGGATCAGTTGACGGGCTGAGTCTTCCTTCCCCGCCTAGGGACAACTTTGGGTAAGATTTGAACCTCCTCGAGAGCTCTTTCAGGACTTAAAAATCGCTATAGAATTGCTTTTAATTTAGCACATCGGTAATTTATAATCTTGAAATTTGTGTATACACACTTTGCAGACAGAGTATTCATCACCGGCAACCCACAAAGAACCTGTACTCTGTTGCTTTAAATAAATTGCACTCTTCACGTAATCAGCCGCACCGTTTCTCACTGGGCATCGTGTAAGTCCATGGATAGTGGCTGGATGGGAATGCAGCACACTACTGAGTGAAGCCGAGATATTGGACTCATTGTGTCAGATTGGACACTATTCAGGATTTAAACCTAGCCATCCCCAGCCCCTCTAATATCTGAGGATAAGCTGGAACGCAAGGGGGTTTATCTCCTGCCAAATTACTGCTCTTAACGCAACAGTATCTACTCAGAGAGTGTTGTTGAGTATTAAGTTGAGTTCACTGTGGCATGGAGAAAAGGCACACCAAAATTTAACTTGATGAAATAAAACTTCCAAAGGGGAATTTAAAAGAGCAGGAGATAATCAATAGAAAATAACAATGCAACTTAAAACTTGTTAGTGAAACATAAGGTAATTTAACTTCTCGGACTTAGAACACCAGCTAATTAAAGATCTGTATAGAGAAAATTAAGTTGGAGCAGAATTCCATACCTTTAAATAAAAAAAAAAATAGGGAGCAAGGGAAAGTAAAATAGCTAGAGATGTTTGATCCAAACTGGTATCTTTTAAATAAGCAGAAATGTTTTCTAAATGAAAGAAACGTCCCAAAATAAACTGATGACAGGGAAAGAAAAAAAAAATAAGAGAAATAAACTAAGTGGAGAAGGAGATCTGAAACAATGGAGGGAGAATCTGAATAGCAATTAACTGTCTGGAGACATTCAAATAATAAAACAGTGAATTATATCAGAAGCAAGGAACCTTCAATGAAATAGGAGGGTAATATGGATTTGGGACAGTGTAAAATAAGTCATAGCTACAAGCTTTATGTGGTTTTCCTTGATTCACATTTAAATTGATTGGAGGTGTTGAATATGCACATACCAACACATTCATGATTTCTTTTAGGCAATACTGAAACCAACAGACTACAGTTAAATGACAATATATTTGGTCAAATACATTAATTTGTTTGCAGTAATTTGAGTTCTTACAGTAGCTCTTCAAATATTGTTCAATATACACAAGAACCATACTGAGACTTTAGGAATCTTTTGATCCCTCACATTTTGTTTCAGTTCTGACTTCAAGTATAGTTATGATTGCTGTCAGCTAGCACTGACAGCTTTTTTGAGTAAAAAAGTTTCAGCAAAATTAAAATCCCTTTCTAGCTTATTTTTTTCCAACAAGAACAAGTTCTTCTTTGGTGCTTTCATCAAAAGAAATAATGAAATTGAGCACTCCTTAAGCCCCAAGCTTCAGCCAGTAATGCTTATCTTAGGAGAAGACTTACGTAGGATTTTCTATAATCATTTTACAAGGATTGGTGTTGAAGATGCAATTAATGATCTAGAAAAAAACTTGACAAAATGAAGTATCTCAAAATTATACATTAGTTATAAAAAGCTATAAAGATTTCTGGAGGATTTAATGGTAAGTAAATATGAGTGGGATAGTAGTCAAAATTCACTAGAGGCAAAACCACAGCAGCAGAAACAATGAGAGACAATGTCAAACACTTGTAGACCTTGACTGTGTTAAATTACCTGAATCAACTACAGAAAAATATTGAGGCCATACTGTCATAAGTGGAAAACAGTAACCATCAATGATTAACAATCTGTGTTAGACTGTATAAGAAAAAACGATGTTAAAACCCACAACATTCTTATGATGAATATAATAAAAAGAATCCATTTAGATTGCACGGGATGGATGAGATCAGAAGTTTGGCAATAAATGTTAGAAACATGGAAGGTATCAGAAGACACTAAAACTGATTTGCACAATTCAAAGTACAGTATATATTAGTGAAAAGGACTATAAAATATCTTTTTTTTTTCATTCTGCAGCTCTGAAATAAGTATATATCCAAGGAAACAGAAACAGAAAAAGAAAATGAAAACATATGAAAATAAATAAAGCTTTACATGGTTTTTAAGTCAGTGTAGTATTGAAGCCAGCAGCTTACAAAGTTAAAACAGGACATGAACATGTATGTTTAAAGCATTGATAACTACTTAGATGGAGAAAATATCTAAGAGTCATTAAATCTTATAATCAGGATAATAAATTAATAATTTTCTCCAGAGAAGGAGAAGCTTCATCTGTAAGTAAGATTTCCCATTTATGTTCTCCCTTTTCTTGAAGTATCTTATGCTGACTACGTTAAGGATGGGATAGTAGGAATTATGTATGGCAGTATCTGATTTGGAAAGCTAGCCACTGTAGGAAATGAAGAGGAAATATGATAATAATTCTTTAGATAATGTCTTGAAATGTCATCTACTTTTAGTATTTCCTTTTTCTAATTTTAAAAGAGTTATGCAGCCTCCTCTAGCTTTTACAGTAATATATCAATCAGAGTTATCAACCCTGAATTGCCTAATCATCTTTGCCTGTCTACTTTGAGGCACCATTTGCTAATAGTGTATTCACTGCAGTATCCTGCTGCTTTCCAAGTATAAAAAGCCAAGATTACTACTAAAATAGCACTATAGAGCACTACTATCTCTTCCTCCTTCTTCACTCAATGACAGAGATTTGTTTTATAAATAACAGGAAACACCCTCTGCAGGTGTTTTTGCAGGATCTTAAGAGCAGATGTTAACTCCTTTAGGAAAAAAAAAAAAGAAAAATTTTTGTATAGGAAGAGTTTGTTTGTTTGGAGATTGTGGAAAATGCATTTACCTTTGAACACTAAATAACAGGAAATTAAAAATCTGCTTTTTGAAAATACAGGGAAAGGTGAAAGGCTATTTTGCATGGGACCTATTAAACGAAACACTTGTATTTAGAAGTATAAGAATACATCACCAGTGAAGGTGACAATTTAGCTTGTTACAGCTCTGAAAAGTAGATAAGCTAGTACCTCAGTAAGATAGTAACATGCTTTTCATCTGCCTTGACATCTTTTGAAGTAGTGGTCATCCACACTTCTACAAATAGCTAGCTAAAGTATCACAGAAACCTATTTCTCTTTCCTTGCAGTGACTTGTAGTCACTTGCAGGACTACAGTGATTAAAATTTTTGCATTTCAGCTATCTATTCTCTTCTCCTCTGTTCTTTGATTTTTTTTTTCTATTTTTCTTCTTTTTCTCTCAGAATACAATTTGTTTCAAAGTTGTGTGTTTCTTAATAAACAACATCCACTATATATGTATACAATGTACCTACAGTGCTTCGCACTAAATGAGATGAAATGAAATTTACTTAAGTAAGGATTACCTATCCTTATCTATCCAAGCCATTTACTTAAGTAAGGATTACCTATCCTTACCTATCCAAGCCATGCACTATACTGAACCTATAAATGGGATAAACAGTTTGGTCACGTTTCTGTGGGTTTCACATTTATGTTATGCACGAGCAAAGAGAGTACTCCAGATAACATATTGCATTTGATTACAGAAAAAAATAATTTAAAAAAGATTCTCAGAGTAGATACTGTGTCAGCTGTGTGATTTGCATATTACTATGTCTGTTACAATGGAAAAATATAGGGGTGATCCTGACAGTAGTAGTGGCTAGAAAACACAACCTTATGCTAATTACCATGATTACTCTACACATTAATCTACAAAACATCAGTAGGCTTTTGCCTTACGCTGGTCAGGAAATGTAGGTTGGTAAGCTTATGCCCACACAACTAAAAAGCTAATAATACCTTAAAATTATTTCCATACTCTTTTAATAACTCTTCTTTGTCCTTCATACAGCAAGATGTATGGCAAGGATAGAATACTATTTCCATTCTATTTCTTTCAGTATTGTTTTCTGATAGAAAATTTTATCTAAATGCACATAGCTATTTTTAAGTAATTATTTGGTGTCATTGCACCTATTAAACACTGTGCTTGTACAGCCATTAGATTAATGAGAGGCAAGCCCCATATTAATTTACTCTGCTTGATACCTTCTAACAACTAGCGATAAAACCAAAATCTTACATGATATCTGTTTTAGCATGGGTCTACTTTTATTTCAAAGCAGCCTTCAAAGCATATGCTTTGATGACTTTGCATAAGCTCTATTTAGAAAGAGGCTTGATATATCAAAAAAACCCATATGAGTTAATATATAAAACTCAAAACCAAATGAGAACTAAAGCCGAATAAATTAATGGAGAAGATTCTTTATTCTGAATTAAATCTGTTGGATCTGAAACACTTGATCTAGGTCTGGCTGGGCCAGAGTTAAGTTTCTTTATAGAGGTCTGTAGGACACAATGTTTTGGATTTGTGGCAAGAGTATTGGTAACACACAAATATTTTGGTGCTGCTGAATAGTGCTTATACAGTGTCAAAGCTTTTTCTTTTTCTCCCACTCTTCCCCCTACCTATCAAATCAGGTAAGAGTTGCTTTCTTGGTGGCTTGTTTTGCTGTTTTCCATCAACCCATATATTTGTTCTTGTCTCTTTCCTTCTGCCTCAGTCAGCTATGAATTTGTTGTACATGCAAATTTAATAGTGTGTTATCAAGGCAAACTCTGACTTAAATAAATAAAGGTTTACAGTGAGAGTGTATCTCAGTGCTCTTGGTTTCATCATGTTCTGATAGAGCCAGTATGTCGATATAAACAGACTAACTTCTCATACTGTAAATGTCATATAGGTAGACAGCCACATGTTATTAATTCCATCTCCCTTCTCAGTAGGTGTGCCAGTATGACTGAATATCTATTTTAAAAATCAATGTGGTGTTTAAAACATCCCAAGTGAAGTCTGACTGAGAGATAAGGCTGCTTGCACCTCAAAAACTTCTCGACATTGGATAAAAGTGCCTATTCAGTGTCTCACACCAGTGGAGGCATGCTCCGAATAAACAGCCAAAGCTACAGGGGTGTCAACACAAATGAAAACAGCAGTGATGACCCTGACAAGGGTTACGGTAGAATATTAATCAAGAGGATCAATGTTAGGGAATAGCTGGAATTAGTCAGAAAAGATCAGGCATAAAGAACAACATGATAGACTTATCTCCTCCATTAGAACAAAGAACTGTGATTTAAAACTACAGATTAAAACTTTTTTATTGCATTGGCACCTTTCATCAGAGCTAAGTAAGAAAATATATCAATAAGCAGCTTTCTAGTTTTACTTAAAGTTGAATATTGTGCTTCATTTTCTTCTGTATTTCCCCAGGAAATGGTCATTTTAACCCATCATATTGTCATAGTTTAATTTTATTGGGCAGTTCAGCCCCACAGTGGGATAGGGGAGAGAATCAGGTGGGTAAAAGTGAGAAAACTCACAGGTTGAGATAAATACAGTTTAATAGGCAGAGCAAAAGTTGTGCATAGAAGTAAAGCAAAATAAGGAATTTATTCATTACCTCCCATTAGCAAGCATGTGGTCAGCCATCTCCGGGAAAGCCAGGCTCTATCATGCATAACAGTTACTTGGGAAAGCAAAGACCATCACTCCAAATGTTGTCTCCCCTTTCTTTCCCCAGCTTTTATTGCTGAGCAAGACACTGTACATTATGAGATGTCCCTTCATTCAGTTGGGGTCAACTATCCTGGCTTTGTTCCCTCCTATCTTTGTGTACCCTCAGCCAACTTGCTGGTGGGGTGGCGTGAGAAGCAGAGAAGGACATAACACTGTGTTATAACTGCTCATCAATAGCTAGAACATCCCTGTGTTATCAACACTATTTTGGTCATAAATTCAAAACATAACACCATACCAACCACTATGAAGTAAATTAACTTTATCAGTGCCAAAAAAGGTACACACAAATAAAGTATCTTTTCCTGCTTTGATTCTCATTTTTCCACAAAGAATTGCATACAAATTCTACAACCTGAGGAACATCTTAAAATCTCAAGTAAGGTTACGTTGAGATACTTAAAAAAGAAACTGTGGTATTTTTATTTAAATTGTTCCTTATTTGAAGATCTTGCAATGTACCTCATGGAAAGACTGGAAGTAAGTCCCATATTTGCAGGGGGTTCTCTGAGTAATCAGAGTATATATTTGCGTACATAGAAGCTTTAGATTTCTAACCACGCATATATGGTTGTGTACACAAATTAAAAATTCAGTTTGCTTGAAAATCTAATAAGAAGTATCAGTCTACAGATCTACAAAAAATCTGATTTTTTTTTCCCAATCAAATGGGAAAAAATAGGAGTCAGAACATTTTAAAGAAGAATTGTTGTACTAGAAATAATGTGTCTCTAGGCTCACCAAAGAAATGGTACAGGTTCTCTTTTGAATTAAATGACCAATCATTTTGTTCCCATGAAGCCAGATTTAATATTTACATTTTAGAAAATAAATCAGACATTTGTGAGATTTTTCCTGCTCTCTAAATATATAACTAAACTAATTTTTCTTCTGCATTTACATTCAAGAATGTCAGTGAAATATTTGTTGCCAGTACTCTTTGCATTCTTTAGACTTTTATTGTAATTTCTATCACAGATGAAAAGTGCTCTTGATAAAGTGATAAATAGCAACACTTTATCATCCTCTTTTCTGTGCACTTGAAATGAAATTAACTTTGTGCCAGTTTCATCTACATACTCTTGCTTATCTCAGTGGGGTAAGGTAAACAGTATAAAAAAAACCCTGAGCATAGACATTTCCTTCAAATTAAACATGTATCCTTTACATCTGATTGTTCAAATCCTGAGCATCCTTCATACTTGGAGGTTTCAGCAGAAGATGAGTATGTAGAGTACATAAAGGATTAAGTCCATTCTGTCTGTACCATTTTTCTGCTCATCCCTCACATTTCTTTTTAAGAAAATATTATAATTTTCTTTTAAGAAAAAGTGCAAAATTTTATGCAGCTACAAAAATTGTAAATTGCATATTTTCAGTTACAGTTTTGAAAATATTCCTTTTGTATTTGAGCTTTTCCAGTATTTTCACACCTTTGAAATATTTGCCCATTATTTCTTATTATCTTCTCACAGAACAGAAATGTATAGATGTTTAGATGGAAGGAAAGCAACCCAAAAAGTAGTTTCTTATCATCAATCACAAATTACTCTTAACATTATAAAGGGAATCATAATGAGAAAAAGGAAAAATGACAAAGAACAGACTTAAGAAATTGTACTTTATTTCTGAGTCCTTTGTGTATAATAAAGAAACCCCATGCATGATATGTTGCATATTAACTTCTTTCATAAAGATAAAATAAAATTAGTATTTTTTTTTTTTTTAATTTACAGAGGCTAAAACTTTATGCAGGTGCTTTGACTGCTTTTCCAACTTGAAGGTTAAGCATATTCCTCCCTCCAGTTGAAAATAAAATAGTGGTAGGAAAAGGCACTTGATCCAGGACGTTACTGAATCATAGTTAGATCTGAAAGTAAAAAGCTATGCACTTTTGCTTTATTACTCCAACAGCAATAGATAATGGCAATGGGCAGTTCCACATCATAGAATCATAGAATCATTAAGGTTGGAAAAGACCTCTAAGATCATCAAGTCCAACCATCAGCTCAGCACTGTGACCACTAGATCATGTCCTGAAGTGCCATGTCTACAGGTTTTTTGAACACCTCCATGGATGGTGACTCCACCACTTCCCTGGGAAGCCTGTTCCAGTGCTTAACCACTCTTTCAGTAAAGAAATTTTTCCTAATATCCAATCTAAACCTCTCCTGGCACAACTTGAAGTCGTTTACTCTCATTCTATCGCTAGTTATTTGGGAGAAGAGACAAACACCCACCTCTCTACAACCTCTTTTCAGATAGTTGTAGAGAGAAATAAGGTCTCTCCTCAGCTTCGTTGACCTTCTCTGGACCCACTCCAGCACCTCAATATCTCTCTGATACTGCATCGCCCAAAACGGAACACAGTACTCAAGCTGTGGCCTTACCAATGCCAAGTACTTGGCACAATCACTTCCTAGTCCTGCTGGACACACTGTTTTGATACACAACAGGATGCTGTGGGCCTTCTTGTACACACTGCCGGCTCATGTTCAGTCAGCTGTAGATCAACACTTACAGGTCCCTTTCTACTGACCAGCTTTCCAGCCACTCTTCTCCAAGCCTGTAGCGTTGCATGAGGTTGTCGTGACCAAGGTGCAGGACCTGGCACTTGATCTTGTTAAACTTAATACAATTATCCTAGGCCCATCATTCCATCCTGTCCAGATTCCTCTTCACGGCCTTCCTACCCTCAAATAGGTCAACACTCCTGCTCAGTTTGATGTCATCTGCAAACTTACTGAGGGTGCACTTGATTCCCTCATCCAGATCATTGATGAAGCAGTCAAAACTGTCCCCAATACTGAGCCCTGGGAGACCTGGCTTGTGACCAGCCGCCAACCGGATTTAACTCTATTCACCACCACTCTCTGGGCTTGGCCGTTCAGCCAGTTTTTAATGCAGCAAAGAGTACACCTGTCTAAGACATAAGCCACCAGCTTTTCCAGCAGAATGCTGCGGGAGACTGTGTCAAAGGCTTTACTAAAGTCCAAGTAGACTACATCCACAGCCTTTCTCTCATCCACTAGGCAGGTCACATGATCATAGAAGGCAATCAGGTTAGTCAAGCAGGACCTGCCTTTCGTGAACCTCCGCTGTCTGGCCCTGGTCCCCTGGTTATCCTACACATGCCATGTGAGTGCACTGATTATTTAGTCTCTCTGCACGTGTGTTTGGGCTTGCTTTTTCCAGTTGGCTGCTTAATTTTTCTTCTTTTTTTTTGTCTCTCTGTACTGTTCAATTTTTGAATTTAATTTCCAGTCTATTGTAGCAATGTTAATTATTGTCCTCTCATGAGCTCTGGATAACTTTGACTTCAGATATAGAAACATCTGCATTATCATATTTGGATTTCATTTAATTTTTGTTTGTTGTCTTTCTCTCTCCAAAGGGTAAAAAAGTAACATCCGCTTAGAAAGAAGCATTCAGAGGTAGCTTCTCTCAACTACTTATTTAAAAATTATCTACTTTGTTCTGAAAACCTTGTCATAGTGCATTACTATGCTAGGATGTTTCAGAGCAGCAATCATACCACAAAATTTTACTTCATTTCTTTGAGTCTTCATGGTCTTAACAGAAAATATATTCATTATATATATACATATAATTACTAAAATTAAGACAGCAAATTGTCCATCTTTATTGGGTCTGACTGAGGTGGAGTCAATTTTTCCCATAGCAGTCCTCATAGTGCTGTGCTTTTCGCTGGTATCTAGAAAGGTGTTGATAGCACACTAGCTTTTTGGTTACTGCTGAGCAGTGCTCCCACAGCATCAAGGCTGCCTCTCCAACATTCCCCCACCTGCCCCTCACACCAATAGGCTGGAGGTGGGCAAGTTCTTGTGAGGAGACACAGCCAGGACAGCTGACTCAAACTGACCAAAGGGATATTCCATACCATATGATGTCTGTTCAGCAATAAAGGTAAGAGAAAGGAGGAAGAGTGGGGTGGGGGCGGAGGCGGCAGCATTTATTATTATGATATTTGTCTTTCAGAGCAACCACTATGCATACTGAAATGCTACTTCCTGGCAAGTGGCAGGGCATTGCCTGGTGATGGGAAGTAGAGAATAAAGCCTTTGTTTTCCTTTACTTACCTGTGATTTGCTTTATTAAACTTCCTTTATCTCAACCCGCAAGGTTTTTCCATCTTATTTTCTCCCTCCATCCTGCTGCAGAGAGGAGAGTGGCTTGGTGGGCACCTGGCGTCAGGTCAAAGTCAGCCCACCACCCTATCAAACTCTTTTTCTCTCTTTGATAATTTTTCACTTTCCCTAGTTATAAAATACAGCATGCAGTTCTAAGTAACACTGCTTATAGCAATAATAGATTATTTAATGAAGATATGTTACAGAATTTGACAATGTACAATCATGTTTCTGTTCTAGATAACTTCCTAATTATCTAAACTGCCTGTATGGTATGTAATTGTTCCCTCTTTGGGGCATCTTTTAGAAAAACATCTCAGGCTTGGGTATTTCTATTGCTAATGTATTTATGCAAGCTGTCCAAGACAAATCATTATCATTTTTGTCTGATATTAATGATGGACTGACTTACTTTTGTATTAGTAGGTAATTTTATATTTTAAAAAACTCAACGAACATGTATCCAAGTTCACCTTTACTACATTAGGTTAGCATTGCAAGGTTTTGGTGGCAGGGGGGTTACAGGGGTGGCTTCTGTGAGAAGCTGCTAGAATCTTCCCCTATGTCTGAGAGCAAATGCTCATTGGCTCCAAGATAGGCCCACTGCTGGCCAAGGCCAAGCCCATCAACAACGGTGGTAGTGCTTCTGTGACAACTGTTGTAGTTTAGTAAAGCCGCAGCAGGTCTGTGCAGTAGCTGAGCCGTGTGGCCATCGCTGCTGCCCACGCCACACCCCACCATGGGCCACGGACAGTGAAAGGAAAAAAAAAGTTTTAAAATGCCTTTTTTAGCTGAGATAAGGAAAGTTTACTACAGAAACACATAAGAAGCAATTGCAGTAACAAAAGCAATAACAACAGTAAGAAAAGAGCAATACACAGAAAAAGGCAATACCGGGGACAAAGAGACGGACCAAGCACACGCGCACACCGAACTGCTGAACCTGGCACCGGCCCCAAACCGGAATTGACCCGGGGCATAACGTCAGCGTGGTATAGAATAGCCTGGCTGCACCAAAGTAACCCTATCCTGGCCAAACCAGGACAATAACATATTTAAGGAGGGGAAAAAGTTGCTGCACAGCTGGGCAACTGCAGGCAAATTGCAACAGCAACTGTAGCCATGAGAGAGGAGTTTGAATACGTGAGAGAAACAACTCTGCAGGTGCCAAGTTCAGTGAAGAAGGAGGGGAAGGAGGTGCTCCATGCACCAGAGCAGAGATTTTGCTGCAGCCTATGGTGAAGACCATAGTGAGATAGGCTGTCACCCTTCAGCTCATGGAGGTTAACCTTGGGACAGATATCCACCTGCAACCCATGGAGGACTTCAGGCCATCGCAGGTAGATGCCTGAAGGAGGCTGTGATCCCTGCAATGGAGCAGGTTTGCTGGAAGGCCTTGTGATCCCATGAGGGACCAAGGCTAGAGCAGTTTATTCCTGAAGGACACGTGACCCCATGGAATGGACGTACACCGTAGCAGTTCATGAAGGGTTCTTCAGCTCATGGGAGAGACTCCATGCTGGAGCAGGAGAAGGATGTGAGGAGGAAGGAGAGCCAGAGGCAACATGTGATGAAATACAACCACCATTCCTCATCCCCCTGGGCCACTGGTGGGTAGGAGGTAGAGAAATTTGGAGTAAAATTAAGCCCAGGAAGAAGGGAGGGGTGGGGGGAAGGTGTTTTAAGATTTAAGATTTATTTCTGATTATCCTACTATGATTTGATTGGTAATAAATTAAGCTACTTTCCAAGTTGAGTCTGTTTAGCCTGTGATGATAATTGGTGAATGATCTCTCCTTGTGTTTATCTCAACCCACAAGCTTTTCATTATATTTTCTCTCGCCTGTCCAGTTAAGGAAGAGAGTGATAGAGTGGCTTTGGTGGGTGTTGCGTTAACAGTGGTAATCTGGCAGGAGAAAAACCCCCTTGCATTCCAGCCTATCCTCAGATACTAGAGGGGCTGGGGGCAGCTAGGTTTAAGTCCTGAATAACGAAACGGTGCAGCTGATTGCGTGAAAAGTGCAATTTATTTAAAGCAACAGAGTACAGGTTCTCTGTGGATTGCTGGTGATGAATACACTGTCTGCAAAGTGTGTATACACAAAAGTTAAGTTTATAAACTACCAGCGTGCTAAGTTAAAAGCAACTCTATAGAGATTTCTAAGTTTCAAATCTTACCCAAAGATGTCCCTATGGGGGGGAAGAAAGGCTCAGCCCGTTGACTGATCCCAGGAGTCAGAGGTCTGCGGTGGTGTCTTACCTGACTTGTCTACGATGATGTCTTCCCTGACTCGTAAAGGATGGTGTCTTCCCTATCATTCACCCTTTCTTAGGCTACTTTTATATTGTTTTTTACCTTCAAGGTGCAGCTTGAGTGGCTCTAGTCATACATACCTTTATTAGGATTGGTGTAAAATTTATGACAAGCAAAATTCACTTTCCTTAATGTGCGAATAATGCCTTATTTTTATATAAGTTTAATTCCTTTAAGTTACCTCCAGTGTTTAGCCTACAGTGGGCACCTGGCATTCAGCCAAGGTCAACCCACCACAATTACCATGTGTCTCTATTCCCCCCTTGCTCTTAGTTACATCTCAAAATGTGTTTAAGATGTTAGAAAAATGTCACCTCATTAACTAAAGATAAAAAAAATTCAAGCTTTAGCAAGCCAAAGGGGAGCTCAAATTAAGAGATGATAATGCTGTCTGAGAATGTCCTTTTCCTAAACTTCAAGTCCGTGATATCTCAGAAGTAATGTACACTTGGTCTTTGTTTGCAGTAATAAAAATCACTCTATTTTTAATAGTTCACTTAAAATCTTAGAATACTTGATCCTTACATAAATGCATAAATATTTCCCTCTAACATTGACTCCTTGCTTGATATTAATGAGTCAGTATTAGACGATTTATCGAATGTTGATGATTTATCAACAGTCCTCAAGTGCTTCCAGTACCTTTGTTGCAAAAATATCTAAAAGCAAACTGAGAAGTCTCTGTTCCCTATAGCAATTTCTTAGCAACCTTGTTTGTGAAATACCTAGCAGGTGACTTTCAGTAAGGAACTACCCAGCTCCATGTGGAGACTATGGATACTACAAGGAAGTCTGCAAAGCAGTAAAACACAAAAAGGAATTTGACCACTGGGATTATCAGGCATTGAAGTATGATGATGTCCTGCTTTGTCATAAGCATAACCACACACACCACTTTAGACAAAGGTATATGGCAAAGAATAACAGGACTATCAGGAAGTTCTTTAGCACTGGAAGAATCACCAAGTGACTGACTAAAGTGCAATGGCTTAAAGAATACGGGAGAGCTTCAATAGTGCTGTTTGTACAATTTCTTAATAAACTGCTGGTCTAATATGAAGGACAGTATGAGCTAATATACTTTTCTCACACTCAGAAATGAAAATTCAGCATTTAAATGTTAACTCCATCTAACACTGCATTTAATTTTCCTTTAAAATCCATTTTCTGAAGTTTGATTTTACAACTAATTATTAACTTTTCTCTGTTACCAGTTAGCCATAATTAGAGGCAATAGAAATAAAAGTGAAAATATAAAGGCTGCAGTAGTGCTTTGATGCCAATATCCATACTCAGAAGGCCAATTTACTAGCTGTTACCTTACCGAATAATTATTTATACATAATCAAACAATATCTCAGATTGATACAGTGGATAACAAACGTTCTCAAATAGTTTATTAAGCAATTCCCATCCATGTCTGAAAAATATTAGACAATCTCAAGCACACCTTGCAAGGTGGGAAAATAAACAGTGTAGAAAAATATTTTCTTATATCAGTAGGGCCTTTATAGACATGATCTTAGAACATACAGAAAAACATTGTAGATGTCTACTGTCCTCTTATCATTAAGAAGTCCCATAATCCATTGACCTATGAAGGCATTTCAGTGGCTTTTTTCCATAAAGCTACTCTACTGCAGTAACTCCCCACAGTGTTAATCACAGAAAAGCAACATTACTGATCAGTCAGTAAAATTTAACTAAAAACTATATTGCCAAGTTTTCAAGAAATATGCACTATTTAAATCCATGTTGTACTGATTCAACCATCATCATTTTATGCTGCCATCAGTTGTCTGATCACACAGGCCAGCACTGAACTCAGCAACATCCCCGGAAGTCTTCTGTCAAACAACCCTGCCATAAATTCCTGTGGGCTCAGTTCCTCCATTGCCTGCTGTGGTGCCACCATCACCTGCTGGAAACAACAGAAAGAAATGGCTCCCTTAGGGTCCCTTCCCATGGAAGGACACCACCCAGAGAGCTCAGCAAGATGCCACCAGCCCCAACAGAAGCCACACCCAACACAAAATTCTTCCAACTGCTCAGCTTCTGGTTAAAATAGCCCTGGCCTTACCCACCACCCCAGCCATGACTGCCTGGGTGAGGGCAGAACCACAAGAACACAGGTGGGCCAGGTTCTGCCTCTGGAACATGAAGCCAATAGGAAAAACAAAACATTCTGCTAGGTCGTGACTCGTCCACAGGTTAACACCAACTTGGGGCCCACAGCTCAGGCCTCAGCACTTCAGGCTTCCTTTCTTATATATAAGTTGGCTAAAAAAATCTATTGAAAGATAAACATCCAATTAAGTCAGATGTTTTCTCCAAAAAAGAGAAATAAGCAAATGTAATGCAATTTCTGTATTGAATTATTGGTTGAATGGTTGAATGGTTATTCTTCTAGTGTAGATTTTACACGTATACTCCTCTTCCCAAATTTCATCTGAACAAACACAAAAGTATAAATATAAGGAGCTCTCCATACAGAATAAGACAAATCTAGGTGCCAGAAGGACAACACAAAACATCCTAACATGCCTTCCTCTTTATGCACCATCTACTCAGGATAGACAGGGAAAAGTTTCCACTTTTTGTAAAGAAACAGAATTCAGGAAGTAATGAGTGGAAATCAGTGGGTAAGGAACTTAAAGGAACTCGCTTGTATAAAAGTAGCTGTGTATAACATGTCTGCCCACAAATTTGGATGCTTAAGGACCCACAATTGTTCCACAAATAAGAAAGAGCAGCAGAAATGCTTCAGGATGTTACCATAACAGCAGATGCTTCAGTAAGAACTTGTACTTTAATATGCGTAATCTAAAACAAAAGTTTAAAATTGTATGATAAACAATATGTTAGGAAGTTACAACAGAACAAAACATCAAACTTAAGTGAAATCTGTTGAATGGGTATAGAATTAGCACGGTACTATTAGGTTGTCAGAATGTGTCTTCTAGTGTATCTTCCACTTGTATCAGGTTGTGGTGAACGGAGATTTATGTCTCACTGAGGCAGTGAACTCCTTTCCCAGTAATGCTTTGCAGCTCCCATGAGCCT
>JAVSBS010027859.1:0-11596 GCA_033124195.1 Coracias cyanogaster | reverse complement strand
GGAAGGTGGAAATGTCCATCCCCACCAGAGTTCCGGCTTTCTGGCAGCTGCTGGGGTGTGGCTGAGCATGTGTCCCCCTCTCCCTGTGCTGTGTTAGGTCAGCACACCACATACGGGCTCTTGGAGTGAGGTCGTGGGGAGAGGGCTGTGCAGAAGCAGCTCTACTGCACTATTGCTTAGACTCTGCACTTGTGCTCAGTCTGGCTGAAAACATGTCTCAACACCTCCAGCCTGTGCAGCGGTGCCTCTTGCCTTCACATGCTCGTGTCCTCTGGTTTGGGACACCAGCCCCTTATGCCCTTGCCTGGTGTTCACTGCCTGGTTGTACAATTGCCTTCAGGGCCCAGTGTCTTCTTTCAACCCAACTTGGCTGCACTGCTCAGTGACCAGCTGGTCTTTCCCTGACCTCCTTGGCCTCATTCTATCCAGTGCAAGATAAATCCCTTCTAGCAGAAGGGCCAGGCTCTTGTGGTCTGCCCCTTTCGAAAGCTGGGTACAAACTCCAGCTTTCTGCCCTGTCACTTGTGGTGGGAGTGGAAAGCTGTGGTGAACAAGCTTTTCCAGATGTTTTGGGTCATGTGATGTTCCTTGGGGCTGCTGTCTGAAGAAAGCCAGCTTGATGGATACCTGCATCTAGTCAAAATGCTTTGTGCAGGAGGTGTTAGGTGGGGTTGGGAGCCCATCTAAGGGCTGCCTTTGGGGACATGGGGTCAGGCTGGAGTCACACATCTCACAACCGCCAAGTGGACACATTACACGCATCACCCCACTTTGGTGTTTTTACGCAAACCTCATTTATCTGTAGGAGCACTGTGGTGTGAGGCAGGCTGCCTGCAGCCCCAGCTTTGTCTTTCTTACCTCTGAGTTGAAGATGGTCCATGATCATCTTGCCCCAAGCAGAGCTGTGATGAGACCCATGTCTCTACTGCCTTAAAATGCAGACTGTGTCCCACAAATGGCTTGTGCTTTGTGGTGGTGGTTAGTTTTTCCTGTGATTCTCTGCCCTGGCTGCTGTGTGGCAGCAGGAGGTGCTAGTGGGCTCAGGTGCCCTGGGCAGCTTGGGATCATCCTGCCTTGCTGGCAGGGAGGTGAGCATGGGTCTGTCCTGTGGATGGAGAGACACACCAACCACATCAGAAGGTGGTAGCTGTTACATGTCATGTAACAGTACCTGTTAACATGCTCTTGCAGCCCAGAAGGCCACTTGCATCATGGGCCACATAAAAGAAGCATGACCAGCAAGTGGAGAAGGGTGATTCTCTCCTTCTACCCTGCTCTGGTGAGACCCCACCTAGAGTACTGCATCTAGCTCTGGAGTCCTCGGCCCAAGGATGTGGACATGTTAGGAGTGGGGCCAGAGGAGGGCTGGAACACCTGCTGTGAAGACAAGCTGAGAGAGCTGGGAGTTGTTCAGCCTGGAAGAGGCTCTGGGGAGAACTTACTGTGGCCTTCAATATCTGAAGGGGGCCTACAAGAAAACTGGAGATGGACTTTCTTCAAGGGCTTGTAGTGAGGATGAGGCGGTAATGGGTTCAAACTGGAATATGGTAGATTTAGATTAGCTGTAAGGAAGAATTTATGATGAGGGTGGTGAAACACTGGAACAGGTTGCCCAGAGAGGTGCTAGATGGCCCATCCCTGGAAACATTCCAGGTCAGGTTGGACAGGGCTCTGAGCAACCTGATCCAGCTGAAGCTGTCCCTGCTCACTGCAGGAGGTTTGGACTAGATCAGCTTGAAAGGTCCCTTCCAACCCGAGACATTCTATGGTTCTACCTGGATGGCCACGGCAGCATGGTTACACTGTGTTGGTCCTGTCTCCCAGCTTGGGTCTGCACTCTGTGCACTGCAAACAGAGTCATGGCCAGCTGGGTGCAACCAGCCAGGTAGGGGAGTCCCTGGCTGGGTGGGACGTTTGCACAAGCACATTCCTTCTCCATAGTGATCTGGGGTAAACTTTTCCTGCTCCCCAGCAACGCCTGGGGCGGAGGCCAGAGACGGCACTTGGGAGGCGTGCGTCACAGCTGCTTCCTCTGAGCGTGTTTCATCCCTCATCCTCCACAGAGTGCAAACAGGTTTCGGGGTGTTTCTGGGGGACTTTGTACAGATGGAGAAGGAGCAAGTGACAACTTGGTGTCAGAGCAGGAAATAAACCTCGTCCCCGATGAGCAGGGTTATGGCTAATTCATCAATGTGCTCTGCTTATCAGGTTACTGCTCTGAGAAATGCCCATGGGAGCAGAAGTGGCACCTGTTGCCCACTGGAACCATACTGTAGGTGTGATGTGGGAACAGGACAGTGGCAGCTGGCCAAGGGTGGGTGGCACATGGCTCCCACGGTGGCACAGGCCGTGGGACCTTGTCCGGCTTGGCTGCAGGGTGTATGGTTTCTGCTCTGACCCTGGCGTAGCTCCATGGATGTGCACAGGGCTTTACCTGCCTGGGAGGAGACGAGCCTGCCAGGCACCAAGCCAGAAACAGACAGGCAGGGGCTGGGGTTAAGCACAGCCTTAGTCTGGGTGGGTTTATGAAGTGCCAAAGCCTGATCTAAAGACGCTTGCCCACTTCTGCAGGTAGGTGTGAGGGCGTAATTTTGAAAGCTACTTTTGGTATGATGAGCAGCCAGCAGTGTAACCCGTGAGGTCGCTCATCCCGAGTGCTGCTCCTTGCTGGGTCCCTCAGCTCCATGTAATATTAACTTTGGGGTATTTTCACAGTACATGGTCCAACCTAGAAAAATGACCTCGTGGTCATGTGTTAACAGGTCCTGCATTGGCCCAGAAGGTAGTGGAGGAGGAGTGGAGCTGGCGAGCTGGGGGTCATGGGAGCTTTAAAGGAAAGGTGGCTTTGGGAAAGAGAGGCTTGCAAGAAAGGGAGTTTTTTAACAGCACTGATAATATTCTCAGGGGAAACACGTGTCTGAGTGTGGGAATCCTATGGGGACTGAAAGCATCTTTCTGGTTTTTTCTGGCTGTATCACTTGGTCTAATACCCCACAACCATCACTCATGTCAGTCCCTGGGGCTGTCGCCTTTTGCCCCAGGAGAATGGGCACACTCATTGACAAAAACCAAATTCATCCACTTTTTGGATAAATGTGATCTCACTGCTGGGAATGATTTGCGCCAACAAGGAAGAACCTCAAAGCTGAGACTGGCAATATCTTTATTAATATTGAGGGGACATCTCCGTCATGGTGTTGGTTTCCTGCAAGACGAATCCCCTTGTCCCATCCCTTGCTTGGGGCCTAGGCTGTCCCCTGCGCTAGGCCATGGAGCAGGGAGTGAGCCTGGCCAGCCTGAAGTTGGTGGCATCATCAAACAGATGGGCTGAAGCCTGCAGTTTTGGGGCTAACAGCTAGTGTTGAAAGCTGTCTGCCCAATTCCAAACCTACCAGGATCTTCCCATCAACCTGGGGCTACATCTTTCCTTGGTGGCAAAAGACGTGGCAGTGTCCTGCTTCTGGACGGGTGGTCTGAGATGGGTGTCTAGGAACAGGGAGCTTTGTGGCTGGCGGTGGCAGTGCCTCGGGGTTGGGGGGACAGCTATTCTAGCCCTGGAAAAGGGGTGCTTTTGGGGTAGCCTTAGGGCTCCGAGGCCTCCAGCTGGTCAGCCCTAATGTTGTCACTGGATGATGCCTTCACCTGGATCAGTGGCAGCTCCTTCCTCTGTATTTCAGAGGTCTCCAGCAGCTGTGTTCTCACTGAGTGACAGCCAGGCGTGGCAGGCTTGCTGTCCTGGCTTTCCTCATCCTCCATCCCCTCCTCCTCGATGCAGGCCACCGACTCAGGGTCTTCGGTGCGATTGGGGTAAGGGGAAGGGAAGCCACCATCTGCCCAGGAACGTCGCAGGTGGGGGTGACCTCGGCTGCCCCGGCCAAAGTTTTTGATGCTGATGGCAGGGGATGCGGCAGTGAAGAAGCGGCTGAGCAGAGGCGTCTGGATGCGCGGCATGCTCGGCGAGGCCTCCACCGTCTGGCTCTGCTCCACATCCTCACACATGCTGGGGGAGCACAGTGGGGTCAAGGGGACAGGCTGCCATCCTCTGCAGGGTTGGCCAGCACCACTCATTGCCTCCAGTCTAATGCATCTGCAAGCAGGGAGCAGCTCCAGGAGGCCATGTCCCAGCCCCAGCAGCTCATCCATCACCCAGTGCAACCTCCAAGCCCCACAGGGGCTGGAACACACGCTCCCAGGGGGTATTTGCTGTTTGCTCACCGTAATTGGGCCCAGAGGGACAAGCGTGCTTGTGCTACTGCTACCCTGAAGCACTTGCCCTTTTTCTCCAGCCCCAGGGCTGCATCACGCACTCACCGCATGTCAAACGTGGACCCCAGGAACGAGGGCTTCAAGGTCTCAGCAGCTGTGGCTGTGGTGTAGGGGGGCTGAGCTGTGGACTCGTTCCAGTATTTGTCCTTCACAGTTGGAGGCAGGTTCTGGTACATGTCATCCACGGAAAGTAGGGACACCTGGGCATGGCAAGGGCAGGGGATGGGTGGCTTTGTGAGCACCTGAGCAGGACTGGTGGCTGCAGATGCTGCTCTCAGTGCCATACTGGCAGAGGTAGGGCTGGGATCTGCAAGGGGTCAGGGAGGCTCTGGGACCATTTCCTGTTTGTATTTGGAGTTTTCCCTTTTTAAACACTTTCCTTAGAAGTAAGGAGCTGAGCAGTGGTGCCAGTCTGCTAAGTGTCCCTTGGGGACCGTGATCCTGCCGTGGGAACAGACACACAAGACAGGGATGGAGGGACAAGGTGCAGTCCTGCTTCCTTGTGTGAGAATCTGCTTTAGAGCAGGACCTTGGCAGCCAGGAGCAGGACTGTGGGTCAGCAGGGCACAGGTCCCACTGCCAGGGGGCAGGGATGTCCCTGTGCCTCAATTGCAGCAGCCCCACGTGTCAGCCTGGGGCAGGGCCCACCTGCAGGTTCCTGTCTATCAACTTGTTGGTCTCAAAGTCATCATCGTCTTCTCCGAAGGGGTTAATGATCTGCTCTGCAACCTGGAGAGGAAGGGAGCCAGGTGAGACAAGGGAGCAGGGACAGGGACACCTTCCCATGGGGCTTTCCATCCCTTGGTCCACCCATGGAGCACATGAAACATGCAGACTTGGTGCTCTGGTGTGATGGTTGGGCCCAGAGGACGTGTCTCCAGGAGCATCTGGCAGCAACGTGGCTGGTGCCATGCTCTGGGTCAGCCACCCCAACAGCCACATGGTCACCCCCAGCCCATAAAGAAAAGCCTGGCCATGTCTTACCTTCAGCCAGCCAGCATAGAAGAAGAACTGGAGAAGGGTGGAGAGGGGAATGTACATGTCCAGGTCCCCCTCCTGCCCTGGTTCCAATGGCTCCAGGAACTGCCGCCCAATGAGACAGAAGGCAAAGAAGGAGTAGACAGCGATGGTGACCACCTGCCAGGAGCACAGGTCAGGCGGCAGCAAGGATGGCACCCAAGAGGGACATTCGGCACAGGAGCAGTGAGGATATGAGAGGCTTGGCTGGTCACTGATGCTCTCATGGGCTTAAAGCTACACTCCACTGCCCCAGTGCCCGGGCTCCTGCGCATCCCTGCAGGGCTGTGAACCAGCAACAGTGCCAGCTCCAGAACCAGATTCAGTGGGGGAGTAAAATGCTTCCCATCAGGGTGCAGAGAGGAGGCTGTAGGGCTCCTCTGCCATTGTGGGGTGGAAGGAGCTGAGATCTGAGCTCATGAGGCCCCTGGGGTGCATGGATACCTGCGTGTACACCAAGGGGATGCTGATCCAGTCGTAATGGAACAACATGCTGCACTTGGCCCGGTAGAGATTCAGCTCCTGGGCAGAGAGGACAAGGATGGGTGACCTGGGCTTCATGTGAGTCCCCCAATGGCACCTGGTCCCCCCATGCACCTGGTGCTGACTCACATCCATGAGCAGGCGGAGGGCCACGTCATCACGAATGCGGCCGTCCCGCCTGGCCTGAGCTGCCAGGTTGGTGAACCATACACAAGGGATCCAGTACTTGTTGAAGTCAGAGTGGAGGCTCTCAAACTTCTTGCGCTCATCCTGTGTCATGAAGCCTGCAGCAGGGCAGAGGCTCAGCACCACAGGCCCCATGTCGCTGGGGGAGAGCCCTTTTGGGGACTGTTCCCAGCAGGGACACAGGGTTTTCCATGTGAAACTACAGCCCCAGGAGACAGGCTCTGGGCAGAGGGGACGTGGGGCTCTTTGCGGGTGAATATCCGTGCAAAGATGCCATGCTTTGTTTGGGGCAGGGATGCTTGCAAGGATCCCTAGCTCCCAGCACACCCTCCTGGTGATAGGGACATGTCTGTGGCCCCTGACTCTCACCCCACATTGCAAGCCATCACCCCCAGGGCTTAGCTCCTCACCTGCTTCCACCACATGGTCCATGGTGGGGAAGCGCTTGAGCACCCTGGTGCTGACGGAGCGCAGGATGAGGACAGCCGACAGGTTAGCGTAGCGGATGAGGGTGCGCCGCAGGATCCGTCCCCTCTCATCTTTGCCATGGACATTGCTGGAGATGACACACATGAGCTGGTCGGGTAGGGGGATGCTGGTGTACTGGGCCCACCACCGGTTCACGATCAGCGTGACATAAAAACCTGCAACAAAAGACAGTGCGTGGGGGGCTCAGAGTGGACGAGTGGTGGGTTGAGGTGAAGACGAGCCCATGTCAGGAGAGCTGCCACAATTCCAAGGACAACAGATTTCTCTGTAGTTGGGAGATAAAGCACGCATTGTGCTTCCCATTGGTATGCCCCACCCAGGGATGGAGGTGGGGATGCCCCTGGCTCTTCCCTGCCTTCCTTGTGGGTGGCACAGGACAGGACAGCCATGTCTTGTAAATAAGGTGCTCCTTTCCTGGGCATGGGGAGGAGGGTGCAGAGCAGGCCAGGGGAAATCACAGCCTCCTGCTGGCATCTCCAGGGCCAGGGAGCTGCGCTCAGCGGGTTCGGGAGCCAAGTGCCATCCTTGGATACCAGCCTCTTCCATCCCCCATCCAATGGTGTCCAAAGGATGCTCTGGCACGGAGTCAAGATGAGCAATGGGGGCATCCTCAAGCTGCCAGTACCAGAGGGAGCAGTCAACCCAAAATCCCCAGCTCAGGGGAGGGACCCATACCTAGGACAAATGACATGGGGATGAGGTCTGTGGAGTGGTTGCAGTATTGAGCCACTTTGGTATAGATGCGCTTCTGTTCCTCGGTCAGCAGCCGCCTGCAGTGGACACACAGTGAGGGCAGGGCCATGGAGTGGGGTCAGGGCCATGCAGTGGGGTCAGAGGTGAGCGATGGGGCTGGGCTACTGTCTCAGACCTCCACAAAAATCCATTGCATGATTCCCCTTCTCCTTGACCTCCCCCGCCCCACCCTGCCCACTCCCACCGTCCCTGGGGGAGTCCCCTCGGCTTCTTCTCTCCCTGAAAAGACCCCAGTCCATGACCAATGGGGCATCTCTGCACATCCCAGTGGGTCATCAGGCAGGGACACAACTGGCAGAGACACACTAACCCCACTCACCGGTAGATGAGGCTGAGCAGGGCGTACAGCACCACGAACACGATGAACTCCTTGTAGAGCAGCTTGTAGATGCTGCCTTTCCAGCGGAAGAGCAGCTTGGAGAAACCCCCAAAACGGGAGTTGGCAACTTTCAGTGTGTAGGAGACGGTCATTGCAGCTCAGCCCCGTGTCTCAGCAGAAAAATCGTTCTCTCACTGACTGCCAGCTAAACTAGGGAGAGCTGGGGTTCCTGCTGCTGTCCAGGCTGCAGGGCCTGGGGATGTGCTCTCGCTCCCACACCAAGCACTATGGCTCATCAGCAGGATCACCCACACGGCCACCCTGCCCTTCCCACATCTGCTGCAGCTGCTGCCTGCTCCCTGCCTGCACCCTCCTGTCCTGCCAGTGCTCCCTCCACCTAAATACTCCTGCTTAGGTCCACAAAACTGAGCCCTCCCCATGATGAATTAGGCCTGTCAGAGGCAGGGAACAGGGAACTCCAGGTCGGTCACACCTCTCTGCTACCGGCCATGGCCAGAGATTTCAGTGGGGGCTGCATGTGCTGGAGCCAGGGCTGGTCAGGACCCAGTGGGGTGGTTTGGGTCATTCCCCTTTGCAGCCACAGCAGATGAATTTAGGTTCTGTGAGAAGGAGGGGAAAAGACAGAGGGCTGCATTGCTCCTGGCAGCCTTGAGAATGGGACCCTGGGCTGCGTGGGCAGAGCTGACACCCGGGAAGGGCTGTGGGATATTTCTGGAGCGTGAGTGAAAACACGCCCATCGCTGCCCAAGTCCTCGCTGCCAGCAACAGGCAGCACCTGTGGCCATGGGCCAGGCTGCAGCCCAGGGGATGTCTGGCTGACCCTCAGCACTGAGGCAGCTCCTGGTGCCTCCAGGCTCCTGCGAGGGACCTGGGCACTCCATGAGCTGGGGCACACGGATCCCCATATTTGTCCTGTGGCTGTGCTACCTGGCAGGGGGTGGTGGAGGCATGTTCTTTAAGGCTGACACAGGGCCACTTTCCCAGGGCCAGGGGGGAAGCAGGAAGAGAAAAATTCCAGCAGGACATAGATCAGTAAGAAACATCCGTGAATTACAGCAAGACATGCAGGGAAACCATCCTGTGCTCATCCCCAACCCATGCTGGGGCTGGGGCTGGGGCTGAGCACCACTGGGGCCTGTGGCTCGTCTTGCTTTAGGCTGCCAGAGGCCACACCACCTCTGCAGGAAATATTGCTTCCTTCTCCGGCCGGAGCACCGCGTCCTGCCCTGCCCAGCTCCCTCCCTTCCTGCCCAGGCCCAGTGCCTGGCCCAGGTCCAGGATGGCTCTAGTGCAGAGCAGGGCATCTGCTGGGACTTCCAGCCTGGGAAATGTCCTTCTGGCCAGGGCTCAAGGGCACTCACATCCCTCTATCCCTGAAGAAGGGCTGGAGCACTCATGGGTGAGGCTTGGTGGGGGGTGCGCCTGTCCAGGGGGGTGATTTACAGCACCCCCAGCCTTTGCCCTGTTCCCAGGAGCCCTGCAAGTCCCTGCCCTGGCTGGGAACCTCAGCTTTTACAGCAGGCTGTCACCTTCCCCAGCTGGGCTGTAAATCAGGGTGCAAGGCAGAGGCTCCACTTGCCCCCAGCCAGTGCCCAGCTTGGCTCTGCCAGGCTGGCAAAGTAGCCCCAGGGCTGCTGGACAAGCCTCACCCAGGGAATGAGAGGGGAACTGGGATAGCAGCGAAGACTCTCATCCCTGCACCCCGCCACGACCTGTCGGTCAGCTCCCCATCAGCCCACCCTACGCAGACACAGGGATGGAACCACACTGCCAAGGGTAAAATGATTTATTTCCTATTGAGAGCTGGATCCCACAGGGCTTGGCAGCACACTGGGCAGGGGAGGCTGCGAGGGGGCCCCTCCAGTACCTCCCTCTGTGTGTGTGCCCCGGCACACCCACCCACTCGCCGTCCCTTCGCACACGTGTGCACACACTCATGCATGGAGCAGCACATGTGCACTGGCTGCTTCAAGCCCCTGTGCCACATGGTGAGACACAGCACGATGTGGGGTGGGCAGCAGGCAGGGCCACCCCAGGCTCCCCCTGCCAAGCCCAGCGCATCCTGTCCAGGCATGATACCCCTTGCAGACCACATAGGCAGAACCAGCTCTGTTTAATTTCCCCAGACCCTGTTCTCTGCAGGCTGGGTAGCAGAAGGTCCATGCCGGATGTCATCTGGCTCCAGCAAGAGATGATGGAGGCTCCGGTCAGTGGGTCTGTCACAGAATTGTCACTTGATCCCCCAAACCAGCCCCCAACTCCTCTCCACATCCTTCCTTGGGCACTGTCAGCTCATGAGTCCCCACTGCCTGAAGCACCCTTGCACACCCTGCCCAGCTGTAGCACGAGGTGCACATGGTAGTTCAGGGAAAGGGATGGGAATTTGGGGGTGCAGCTTTGCAAACAGCCACTGTAAGCCATGGCAAGACACCTTATGCCTCTCCTGCTCTACTGGCTCTCACTACCACCCAGTTCTTGCCATCTTCCTCCCCAGACATAGCCCCAGTCCTGGCATCAGTGCAGGTCAATGTTCTCATATTCCAGGTTGTCTGAGTCCTCCAGCTCGATGCCAGGTACCAGGTTATAATAGTTGGTTGACTGACTCATGTACACCTTCTCCCGGTCAGCAGAGTCCTTCAGGACTTCACTCACGCTGACAGTGTCCACCTCTGGCTCACTGCCTGCCAGCTCCTCTGCACCTGGTGCTGAGGTGTTCTGCTCCCCACCTGGCCCTACACCCTGCTGCCTTTCATGGGTTGGTATCTGGGAACTACTGGGGCTTCCCACCTGGATCTCTACCTCCTCATAGAGGTCTCTCCCACTCTCCAACAGGTCCACGGAGGGCTGGAGCAGGACCTGACTCCCCAGCAGCACCTTCTCAGTCTTGGAAGGGGCAGCAGGCAGCTCATAGTGGTGGGGCTCTGCAAGCGCCAGTGCATTGCCCCTCTCTGCCATGGCCGGGTGGCTCTGGCACCTGCTCTGAAGGTGGTAGTTGGTCCTTCTCTTCCGCCTGCAGAAGCACCAGGTGACACTGGCAAGGATGAGGAGAGGGGGCAGGCAGATGAAGAGGGCAGTGAGGCTGTATGAGCGGCACAGCTCATGCTGGGGAATGCTCTGGAGGTTCACGCCGTGGTATTGTTTGGGTGTATGGCAGATAACCTCAGAGGCCAGGCTGGGCCAACCCTCTAGGTTTCTAAGGAAAGCGCAGCTGCAGTCCCAGCTGTTGTTGGAGAGCTGGAGGTGGAGCAGAGATGGCTTTAGGAGGCTGGCAGGAAGGAAGGTCAGGGCATTGAAGCCCAGGTAGACCTCCCTGACCTGGGTTGATGCTTTCAGGAAGGACTTGGGCAGCTCCTGGAGCTGGTTGCTGTCCAGACAAAGGACCCTCAAATTAGAAGCATCTTCCAGAAAGCTCCCAGGGAGACTTTCCAGCAGGTTGTGACTTAAATGTAAGATCTCCAAGGCAGGGGGAACTCCTTGTGCGTTTCTGATATCCGTGATGCCGCAGTGCGAGAGGTAGAGCTCCCGCAGACCCCGGACCCCGACCAGTGCTCCCCAGTCCAGGTGGGTGATGTTGGAGCTGGTGAAGTTGAGGCAGCAGCTCTCAGGGAGCGGAGCCTCCCGGAAAGCCTGGAAGTCCATGGGCTCGGTGCAGTTGCAGCTTTGTGGTGCTGGGTCGAGGGCAAGGTTGGCAGCGAGCAGGAGGCTGCTCCAGAGGGACACGGTGCCCAGCCCAGCGCCTGCGGGGAGAGCAGACGGGACGGGTGACCTCCCCGGCGGGACCAGCTCTCCCCTTGCTCCAGCCCGGCACGGCGGGGGCTCAACCCCGCTTCTTGCCCCCAGGGAAGGGAATCGGGTCCCACCGCTCCCTCCGGAGCCACCTCCCAGGGCTGCCGCGCCCCCGCCAGCCCGCGGTTGCCTCGCAGCCCGACGTCCCGCTGCTCCGGCCGGCTGCCCGCGGGCAGGGAGCGACCCCGGGGCTGTGCTGCCCCCCCGCCGCCCCCCGGGGTGCCCGGCTCGGTCTCACCTGCCGCCGCACGCCCCATCCTCCGGGGCCGCTCCGCG
>JAVSBS010027858.1:0-12107 GCA_033124195.1 Coracias cyanogaster | reverse complement strand
GGTAAGTCACCATCCCTGGAGGTGTTTAAAAAACAAGTAGATGTAGCACTGGGTGCTATGGTCTAGTGGTTAGAGAGATGTTAGGAAGAAGGTTGGACATGATGATCCTGGTGGTCCTTTCCAACCATGATTCTATGAACAAGATAATTCTAATTCATACATTTTCCCACTCTCTAGTTTGAGTCCTTCTAGAAAATCCTAGGAAAAGAAGTTACTTTGAGAAAGAAGGGTGATACCCGGTAGAGAGGTTTGGTAAACATAGTTATATAATTTTAATTTTAGGGTTTGGATATTTTTTGCACTAATTTGGGAACAGAAACAAATACAAAAGTTTTGTCAGTTTGCGTATATTTATCTGAAGTTAATAATAATTCCAAACAACTCAATTAAAAAAAAAAAAACCACAGAAAAAATGTTAAGGACAGAATTTAAACAATGTTTGCTTTTAGTTAAAGCAAAGATGGTAAAAAAGAAAACAAAACAAACTATGAAAATAAAAAGCATTTTTATGAGATTTCAGAAAAAAACACAACCCAAACAAACTTGTTTTAAACATTTTACTTTTATGAGGTTGCTTTCCCAGTATAAATTTACATTGTGATTAAAGTTTTTCTTAACTGGATCTAAAAGTGACTCCTCAGTTTAGTTAAGAGTTTGCTTTTAGGGTTTTCTGCTAGTCTGTAGCTTAAAATGCTGCACAGTGGGGTGGATGTTTGAAACAGTTTTTTTTGCAAGAAAATCTACGTGTATAACAGCCAGCTTTAACACACTTCTAAATATTAAAATACTAAAAACATTTGAAGTAAAGTTCAATTTTTCCTTTTTCTGTTTTTATTTTTACTTTTTGTTAATTTGTCAGTTTCTGTAAATCTGTAATTTGTGCTTATTTCTGGTTGCATATAATGCTAAACATTAAATATATATGCACACATATACACAATTCAACTTTTATGTTCTGAAGCTATTTTAGACATTTAGTTTCTTATATTCTGTTCTGAATGTTTCCCCTATTTTTTGTTAGGTATCTTTCTACTCTGTGAAGATCTTCCTTAAGTCTTATATCCAAATTTCCAGCCAGGGCAATTTTCTAACAATTCATTTTGTCACTGGAGTAATTAATATACTGACATTAAGAAATGTATACTCTGCTGTTTCATAATTTCCTTAGTCCCTGTCTTAATCTTGTTCTTCTCTGCCTTTTCGTTTCTATGTATTTTTATTCTCTCTTATTCATTCCTATCTCTATTACCTCTCTTGCTTTTCCCTAATTTTATTTATTTTCACTATTATCTTGTTTCTGGTATCTTACAATATTCCTATTTTATCTTGAATCTTTTATTTCCATTCCTCTAGAGAGCTCATTTTTCAAAGAAGCAGTAAAGCCTTTCCTATTCTGAACTTAGCTCCCAAACGAGCAAATTTGGTGAATGAAGTCAGAACTTTCCCTTTTATTTCTTTATGACAAACACTTCTCTTTTCACTAGCTACAGGTGCTGGCATCAAAGTAGAGGATTTTTCCTGCTCTATTCTTAATAATAAGAAAAACAACTTTTCAGATAGGAAGTAAATAATACAGATAAATTCTTAGAGGACTCTTATAAAATAAATGTGATGCTATAAAACTGAGTATAGGAGGTAGAAATAGAGGTGAAGTACCCACTGCTCTAAACTGTGTCTTTCACCTATTCTGTAGTGTAACATATGCTGCATTTTTAAAGTTAATGGAATAAACATGAAATTTCAAAGTAATTGTTTTTTCTAGGCTTTTTTTTTGGTTGCATTTTGTTGTTTGAATGGGAATTTTACTAAAAGGAAGTCAATCATATAATATGAAGCTATGTTCTTTGTTATGGTATAAAAACAGCTCACTAGAGCTTGATATAAATTTCTAACTAGCAGACCAGACCATGAGAAACTGCTAGATGCAACGTTAGAAATAGCTGGACATTATAAGTAGCAGAATGAGAAGCTGGCAAATAGTCTTGTGACAGATAGTCAGATAACACAGACAGTGACATACAAGAGCTGGCTAAGCTTTGAGGGAAGCGCTGGGGGCCTGTTGTGAAAAAGAATCTCACGGGTTCTTTATAGATGGGTGATGTTAGCAATTGTACTAAATGTTTCTACTCACATGCGTGTCCTGACTAATGTTTTCATTATCAAGCAGACATACAGGTTAGGATAAGGAGTTTGTACTAAACTTAGTCTTAATGCCAAAGAGGCTAAACTGACTTCCATAACATCTAGAAGAGGAGGGGAAAACAAAACAAACAAATAAACAGAAACAACAAAACCAAACAAACACCTCAGAATAATCACAAAACACAAAACCAAACCAACCAAACAAAAACACACACACAAAAAAACAAGAACAAAAAAACCCCACAAGACCCAAAAAAACCCTTTCTGTGAGCCAGGGGCTACAACAGTGTTTCATCAGGCTAGACACAGATGCAAAATTGACCTTAGTAGTCCCACAGATGAATGTAGTTTAGAAGAGGAGTAACAAGGTTTCTCTACTAGAGGGGAAATGATAGATAAGTTGGTGCTGTTGCTCTCTTTGTCTCA
This sequence comes from Coracias cyanogaster, assembly GCA_033124195.1. Lineage (NCBI taxonomy): Eukaryota > Metazoa > Chordata > Aves > Coraciiformes > Coraciidae > Coracias > Coracias cyanogaster. The sequence continues at coordinate 9,539 of JAVSBS010027858.1, read as the reverse complement.
GCATTTCTTGAACTCTGGGGTGTCACCTGAGTAGAGTAGAAAGGGGAAAATGACCTCCCTTGTCCTGCTGCCCACACTTCTTTTTAAGTAACTCAGTATACTATTAACTTTCTAGGCTGCAAGTGTAATTTGCCAGCACATATCCAATTTTTCATCCACCAGTACCCCCAAGTCCTTCTCTGCATGACTGCTTCTCAATCTTTTCATCCTCCAGTCTGCTTTGATATTGAGGATTGCCCTGACTCAGGTACAGAACCTTGCACTTAACCTTGTTGAACCTTACAAGGCTCACGTAGGCCCACTACTCCAGCCTGCCAGGTTCCTCTGAATGGTATCACTTCCCTCAACTGCACGACTCAGCTTAGTACCATCTGCAAACTTGCTGAATGTGTACTCAATCCCACTATCTGTGTCATTCATGAAGACAGTATTAAATTAAAGAACATCGGTCTCAATATAGACCCTTGAGTGACACCATTCCTTCCTGGTTTCCACTTGGACATTAAGCCACTGATTGTCACTCCTTGGATGTGGCAAGCCAACCAATTTCCCATCCACCAGACAGCCTGTACTGCTTCTTCTCCAATTTCACTGGCCAATGCCGAACTCATCAACGTCCTCTCTGAAGTAGCACATCCCTTTGCTCTTCTCTATCTCAAATCCCCCATGTTTCTGCAGGAAACCAGTATAGTGGAAGTCACCCCAAGAACCACTATCCCCAGCATGAAACTACTCCTCACAGAGTGATCAGGTCCTGGTTGATATAGTCCTGGCCCTGCCCACACACCAGCCATGACCACCTGGGGGAAGGCGGGGCCACACACATGTGGGCCAGGCTCTGGCTCTGGGGCCTGGAGCCAACTAGGGAACAAAACACTCTGCTAGGTTGTGACTCATTCACAGGTCAACTCTAACCCAGGTCCCAGCACTTCACAGTCCACCCATCAAATCCCTATCTCTCAAATTTAGAGGGAAGGATATTGTGAGGGACTGTATCAAGTGCCTTACAGAAGTCCACGTAGATGATATCTGTAGCTCGTCCCTTGTGAACTTACGCAGTCAGTCCGTCACAGAAGGTCATTGGATTAGCCAGGTATGGTTTGCCCTTGATTGAGACATGTTATCTGTGTCCAGACACCTCCCTGTCTTCCATATGCCTCGACGGGTCTTCCAGGAGGATCTGTTCAATGATGTTACTGGGCATGGATGCGAGGCTGACTGGTTGATAGTTATCAGTTCCTCCTTATCAACCTTTTAAAAAATGGGTGTAGTATTTCCTTTTTACCCAGTCACTGGGGACTTTGCCTGATTGCCATGATTTTTCATATGTGATGGAGAGCAGCTTAGTGATTACATCATCCAATTCCATCAGGGCTCTGGGATGCATGTTGTCAAGTCTCATAGACTTGCATTTGTTGAGGTTCCTCAATGTGGTCATGAACCTGATCTTCTCTTACAACAGGAGGGATTTTGTTCCCCTAGTCCCTGCCTTGAGTTTCAGGGACTTGAGAGGTATGATAGAACTTGTCCTATAAATTGGAGTTTAATGGCAATGGAAGTTGATGATTTTATTATTTTTCTATTTCTAGTTATAAAGTTGTTCAGAGTTTGTTAATGTTATTAAATAGCCATGATTATTTAGCCCATAAGTAGAACAAAATTGGCTGAAGGGAACATAAAATACTAAAAAAAAAAAAAAACATTTCCAAAGCACTTCAATATTTGCTATGCTAAAAGTATTTGTTGAATTTATAAAGTTGTATGTTATTTTTACATGGACAACATTTGTTGTTCAGTTATTGCACAGGTAAGTGTCCAGATGATAATTTTTCCACTTTTAATTTTCCATATTTCCAAGTGTATCTTGTCTTATGCTAGCTGTTTCTTTTATTTGCTTGTCTTTCTTGTCTTTGTCTCACCTTACAAAGCCTTGTCTTCACCTTGCCCAAAAAACCTCAAAACCTTTAGTTAGTCAATAGCATTTCATGCTTCATCTTTTGTCATCAGACTTATTCAAATATTAGTTGATGTAACCTGACACACATAAAGGTCAGTTTCTCATCCTCCTCTTTCCTTACTTTCCTAAAACAAAAAGTTTTGTATGCTATGTTCAGTCTGTTTGTGTGCTTTTCTCCAAAATGGAGGAAGACATACAGAGATGCTTAATCAGACTACTGCTTTTTTGGTTTGCTTAGTTTTGTTTTGTTAAATGGGTCACACTGTCTGTCATGTTTCCAGTTGGTCCTAAATATCTATTTGTTCACACTCAAACTTGCAGACTAAACTATGTGTGATATGGAGGTTTTTCAGTAAAATTAAATAGATTTCATAGTCTGTCATTTGTTTAATCTTCATGGATGCTCCAGTAACTTGGAAACTTCAAAATATGTCAGGCTTTTTGTTTGGATGGGGTTTTCTTCTTAATCTTTTTATTTCCTCTTCAGGATATTATATTGTAAACAATCAGCTTAGTTTTAAAGACTTTTTTTCTCTTGATTTCTTTTATCCTTTTTAAAATTCTTTCATATTTCTAATGTAGCATCTTATCAGCTGCGTGTTGTTTCAATGCATATAACAATATTTGAAGTCCCTTTAATTCCTTGCTGACTGTCAAGATGACCTGTATGATTTTCTTGGGAAATCAGCTTCTTTTCAGAAAGATCACTCTTGTTCTTCCAGCTTTGCAGCAGCAGGAGGTCTTACTAAGAAATATTGCATTCAAGGGAAAGGGCCTTTTCTGCATCCAAAAAGTTAAACAGAAACATTTCTCACATTTGACTAAAAGCAGACCCTTGCAATACACCTCTAATTGGATTCCCAGTGTGAGAACTGGCACCAATGCACAAAATTGTGTCTTCACCTGAACCAAAATTAACCTGCCTTTTCATGTTGTGTTCACTGTTGTTATATTTCAATGGGATTAACAGTTCTGAATAAGGGTAAGCTTTATTTATACACCCGATAAATCATTTTCCTTTTAACAATGAAAAATAAAATCTGTATCTTGTAATGTTTGGTAAAATAAACTTGCTTTAATTGTGAAGTAGAGCTTGGATGTTCTCTTCTTGTTAAAGTTATCAAAGACAATGTGCTTTTCTCAGACACTTCTTAAAATTCTTCTCTGTTCTCATGAGAGTATTGGGGCTTTTTGTTTATTTTTGTTTGGGGCTTTTTTTACTTGTTCAGGTTTTGATCAGAAGACCGTAAGATGAAAGTTACTGAATACCTGTTGTTGAACATCTTCAGCTCCAAGTGTCTACACTTCTTCTTCCAAAATGTATTTAATGATGAGTGGAAAATTTTAATGAAAAGAAGACATTAAATATCTCTAGATTAACAATACTGCTGTAAAAGTGCAGGGTTCTTTTAGCTTAAAATATTTCGTGTGACATTGTTAATTGTGATTTGGCTCAAGGGGAAGACTACTGGGTATTTTGTAATACTCATCACGTTAATACCTAGGTCTGCATTTTTAATATTAACAGCAGAAGTTATTAACTAGGATTCTAAAATAATATTTAAAAAAACCTTACATCTTTGAAGGAAATTTTTTTTTTTGCTTTATTGGATAACACTATACTCTAGGGTGAAGTTGATTGTTTTTCTTAGATTACTTACAAAGCAAAGCCTTAATTGGTTTGAATAAGGCTGACAGGAAAGTGATATTAAAAGAAAATATTTATTTCTCTGAAATAACTATAACAGTACAGTTTAAAAGATTACTTTGCACATTTTTTGAATTGCTGTTTGAAGAATCGTATATAAACTACATTAAAAAAAAGGAGGGCAAAAAAGTGCAGTGTTTCAAAGTATGCATGTCTCTGAGACCAAATTAAAATAATTGAAAAGAGAGACTGTTCATATAATGATGTAATGGAATTTTCCCCTCCAGAGAACTACTTGAAATCCACCTTCAATCTAAACTGAAATATATTCTCTGACCTTAACATCAAGTGATTTTCTTAATATTGTGTACAAAATTGTGCCCAGCCATAAGACACAGAAAGACTGTAATAGCAAGACAGGTTAAGAAGTGGTTCCAAGATACTTTAAAGTCTATACAAAAGAATAAGGAGATTGGTTCATTGTTGCTGTGGTTTTTTTCCTTTCTTTTGCATTACGCATGAAATCCACAGAATTATTTCCAAAGCAAATTGAAAATAGACAAACAATATTAAACCAAGATTTATGGGAAGTGTTAGATCCTGTAATATTAAAGACAGTTATAATTATTCCCCAACATAGAATAAAACTTTTTCAAAAGTTAAATTATCTATAAATACTTTGTCATTAAAATAAACAGTAAACCAGCTCTTTGTTCATTTGGTGAACAGAATGAATTCACGAAATATAGAAGACAGTGACAGAAAAATGGCAAGACTTCACCTATTTCCTCTAATGTTCATCTTACCTATTCTGACAAAATTTAGGACAGTTTTGAGTTGGTTCTACTTTTCTTCTAAAATCTTTCTTAAAGTACACTTTTTTGACTAAACCTCAAGCTTATTACTTGCTACCCAGAACCTAACTGTTTTTTACAGCCATTAGAAATAGCCATTACTAGAATAGAGAGACATACCTGTTTTCAGACAGCAGTTTGCTTCATTCTAGGGCAACATAATAACCAGGGCAGATAAAAAACTATCTTCAGTGTTTAGATCTCTCCAGTGGTAAGAAACAGGATTTTGAATGATTTGATCAGACTTAAGTGTTTAACTTTCAAATATATAAAGTTCATCAAGACATATCTACTTTCATGAACTCTGTCAGACTAACAAAATGATTACAAAACAAAAAGTAGAAAAGCATACCAGCATATCAGGGAATGAACCCATTTCAAGGCATGGTTAATATTCCAGACCCTATAATTTCTACCTAGAAGAGAGAATTGACTCAAATCACAACAACATCATTCAGTAATTCAAACAGACTTTATTTTAAAATAAACTTTACTAAGGAAACTTTGAGAAGCAAACAAAATACAGTGTTCTAACTGTTAATGAAATAATCATTCCAGGATGATCTCTCAATAGTAAACAATACAAGCTTTGATATAAAAATGTGTATGCCCATTGACGACTATGACCCTGGAAATATCACGGCTGGTAGCCATGGATAGAATATGAAAGAAAAAGACAAGGGGAAAACCAAAATCCATTAGATAGGACAAATCAAAGACAGCAAGAAAATAACACAAGGATAAAATTATTTTGTATTTGAAAGCAAACTACTTTTTTATTCAGATAACATTGCATCAAGAATTTAAATCTCAAACATGAATATAAAACAAGACCTTATGCATGAATATCTGTAGCAATTTCATGAAATTTGATAGGCTGGATGCAGAAGGAAAAGAGACTGGTGAATAAACAGTCCTAGCTAAGACTTTGAAGGCATCATAGAACTGAAAAAAACCAACAATTGGCTGTTTCATGCTTTTAGAGGAGACTCCCATTTCCTACAACATCACTCCACCTGCAAAGATATTCAGAAGATCCTGTACAATCATGTTAAGCAATTTTTGCCCATGGGCTTTGATAGCATCAGATACATGCTCTGTCTTAGCAGATGGTGTTTAATTCTAATCTTCTATTCTGTGGAAATAATACCATGCAAATGAAGACTTGCCTTGAGGATGTCTCTGCAATATTTCATTGGCTGACCTCTCAACCATTCACTGTATTTCAACAAGTGACAGAAAATATCTTCAGGCAATCTCTCTCCTGATATACTTACTAGATGCCTGGATGAGAATATATAAGCCTGAAGGATCATTGCTTTAATGCTCAGTATTTGATAACACTCTATAAAGTTAGTGTTTGGAAGTTTATCCTACCATTTGATTCCAGCAAGGGCATGAAAAAACACCATAAATTGATTAAGATGATTGATGTGATGGCTGAAGACTGTTCAAATTCTGTAGCTGTACAGAGGAATGATGATTATAACTGGACCATGATGGATTTTAGATGAAATAAACATTTTAATAGAATTTTAATATATGCATAAGTGATAATATTCACACTTACTTCCCCCCTTCTGACATGTGACAAAATTGTTGCTAAGATAGCATCCATTAGGGTGCATTTCAGTATATATCCCCTATGAAAGAGAACATTTTTGATGGAAGACAGAAGTCAGAATGGAATCTTCTTGGCTCTCACAATTTTTCCTTGTCTTCAGAGGACATGGGTTTTTAGGTATAGCACATTTTTTTCTGTACTCTACCTTTTCCACTGCCAACAACACACAGGGATTTTTTCCCCCAAAAAAATGCATTTTCAGAGTAATAAAATCTATTTTAGATTCAAATATTTTTTACTTGGTTTTGTTTGTTCTTTTAAAGCAGGAAAATATTGTCCAGATATCACTTCTGCCCTTCTGTTTAAAACGTAATGTTTCTGAACAGCCTATTGACACAAATGTCTTTGTGCTGAAATTGGAAACCTGAAGGCAAAATTCTGTTTGCCTTGAGGAGAGTGATTGGACACTTTAAGAGTTAATCCCAAATACACAGACTAGATCTTTTCCTTTGACTGTATGAAATAATTTTTTAAGGCTTTAATGGCCTGAGTACATTAACTTCTTGTACACTATCTGTTTCTCTTTCTGTGCATACACTTAATACTTATGATTGCTTTTTCTGTCCATGATTTCTGAAAAATTTAATAACAACGACTTATATTCTGTTGATTCTATGCCTTGAGATACTTGACCTAAGGGAAAAGTGCCTCAGAAACTTCTGATTGTGAAACACCTATACAAAGGGCAGGTTTTACAATATATAACCATAATATTCAATGTTTTATTTTAGGGTTGTGTTTTTGTTAAGCCATAGACTTTGTGCTTTTTTAGATGTATGTTTTATCCTAAGTATTTGATGGGAGATTTAAATTGAAAGTTGTGAAGATTACAAACATGGAAGAGAATAGTCCTAGAATATTTATGGTCACTGAAGTGAAGTAAAAGCTATTTTAAGACCAAGACATTTCCTCCAGTTTCTTTCAATCAAGAAAGAGGAATATAGGATCCAGTAATAACCTAAATGGTCCACTGACAACTTTAGCGTTTAAGAGATCCTGAGCACAATGTGTTGCTAGGCATAATGAATTCAACATTGCACAAAAGACTGGACTCAATATATCTGATAGTCACCTGCACCTACACAATAAATCCTTTTTGCAGATCTTACTTTCAATGTGCAAATTAGCATATGTTGGTTGTTGGTTTTCAGAATCATGGAGTCTGGGCCATGAGGGTCGATGCTTCAAGATGAAAATGAAAGGGTTTATTTCACTTTCAGTACTGCAGGAAAGAAAAACAGTCTCAAATATATATATTTTGTCTTTGTCAAAGACAGTTAAATATTACTGTATGCAAAATATCTTCCATGCAAGTAAACTAGTAATGGGGAAAAAAAGAAAGGGATATATAGATTCTAGCTATGACTAAGTACTATGTTGTGATTTACATAAATTTAACTATTTCTTGAATGCTTATTATGTTGAGTCCTAATTGGGATTTAGATTGGCAAACATTGTATGACTTAATGCATATCTTCACATAATAACTTCTGAGTAACTTTAAAGTTGAATGAAATAAAACCCAGAAGAGAAATATAATTAAGAAAAGCAATACATTTAGTAAGACTGTGGAGTCCTAATGTAGGAGTTTATGTATTCTCATTTGCTTAGGAGCTTATTGTGCAAGATCTTTTTTAGTCATCTGGCTCAATTCAACTGTCTAAATATTGATGGCTATTTTTGATGCTTTAGGATTTCTGCGGCACCAGCACAAGACTGGCAGACCTGTGGGAGAGTTGTGTTCTTCTGGAGTGGCAGATGGAGGTCAGATGACACCAGATATCTTTTTCCAGGCAATTTATTTTTCCAGTAGTTAATAGAGTCAAGAGACCTTAGACAATTAGCTGAACAAACGTAGTTGTCTATAGCTGTAGTGTTTCTGAAAGGATATATACATTCTGGTGCTTCAGCAACGGTTGAAGGAAAATGAGATCTTGTCAGTTGTATGAGTAATAAATTATAATTATTCAATCTGACTTTCCGAAAAGACAGAAGTTTCCTGCTGCATATCTAGTAGTTCCTTATATGGAAGTACATAGCTGAGAAAAGTAATCAACTTTATTGTAAAATTTCCGTCATAGAAAATAACTTCAAATCATTGCAAATTTCCTTGATAGCTAGTTACTCTCAGTCTTAAAAAAGTCTGTTTGGTTTTCCAGCCATTATAGCTTCCATTATCATTTCTTGCTTTTTTGCTATGCTGCATAGACACCTACTTTCAAATTCTTGTTCCTCATGTAGATACTTATGGTCTTGTGTTTTATTCAGCCATTTAATTTTTCTCAGAATAAGCTAACTTTATGAAGACCTTGAATTGCTCACAATAAAGCACACTTTCTGAGCCTGTAATGATTTTCTTGCCTTGTCAGGGTTTCTTTTGGTATCTTGGGATTCTTGAAATTGTTCCCCTCAAATAGGCAAAAGGGTTCTTTTGAGGTGTTTAAATCAGAACAGGACAGATCATTCAAAAGTAGTCAATCCAGCATTGGTTGTTGAAATAATACAATATTTTTATTTTAAATCTCTGTGATATTATCCTATATCCTAGCTGGCTCTTGATAGTCCCTGTAACAATATTTGGGTTGGTGAATTTTTTTCTTCTTTTTTTCTCCAGCTATTTCAATTCTGCTTTTGGTTTCTGTGGAATTCCCACAGATATAATCAAAGCCTGTACTTACACAAAAATTAACATTGTACCGCTTACAACTGGTAACAGAAGATGTAAATTAGGAGCTCTGACAGCTTCTTGCTTAAAGGAATGGTTTTCATTCAGATCTATGAATGAGATTTAGTTTTAGAAAATATGCTCCTTTCTTCCATAGATTCACTCAATATAATAGCAATTAAATACGTGACTTAAATCTGTTGAACGAATGTCATCACACCTCCAGTGAAAATAAGCTTGAACAATGGCATAGCATAATTTCCTTGTTAAGTTAGTGTGGCAAATGGACCCATTATTTTTTAAATGTCTTTTTAAGTCAGCTAAAAAGAACTACGACTCCCATGAATCATCAGGGAGTCTTCCGGAAACAGGAAATCAGAAGACGGAAGCCATGTTATCAGACACAGCAGGCTATAAAAGAACAAAAGAAAACAAAGCCTCCCTCTTTTCCACTGCGCAACAGGGAGGAAGGCATCGCTCCTGCCAAGCCTCTTCCCCGCCCCCACCCAGGCCTCGACAGGGGAGGAGGAGGGGGAAAACTGCTGCAGCTGCTCTAAGAAGAATCCGGAGAGCAAGGAGGGAGAAGCAGCTATAGGAGCTGTCGGCAGAAGAGCAGATGCCTCCCCCATGCCACCGCTGGCTGCTTCTGGAACTGCGCCAAGTTCAAACGCAGAAAGGTTTCAAGCAGGGAAACCTGATACTTAAAGGAGCCGACACAGCATTCTGCTGGAGAAGCTGGCAGCTCATGGCATAGACAGGAGGACTCTTTGCTGGGTTAGAAACTGGCTGGA
>JAVSBS010027856.1:11449-42394 GCA_033124195.1 Coracias cyanogaster | reverse complement strand
AGGTTGTAGTGAGGCTGGTGTTGGTCTCTTCTCCTGGGTAACTAATGAAAGGACAAGAGGTAATGGCCTCAAGTTGCGTCAGGGGAGGTTTAGATTGGATATCAGGAAGAAGTTCTTCACTGAAAGAGTGGTTAGCCCCTGGAACAGGCTGCCAGGGAGGTGGTGGAGTCACCATCCCTGGAGGTGTTAAAAAAATGAGTAGATGTGGCGCTTTGAGGCATTGTGTATGGGTTAGGGAGATGTTTGAAGAAGGTTGGACTAGATGATCCTAGAGGTCTTTTTCCAACCTGAACTGATTCTATGATTCTATCTCTAGCAATAATTATGACAATTCATTTTCTGTTCTGAAATGCACAGTGTGATGTGGTTGGCTACTTGAAAAAAAGCCGGGACCGTCATCTGGACCTGTGTTCAGCTGGCACACACAAGCTGCCTGAGTGGAGGGAGTTCTAGGGGAGCAAGAAAGACTTTGCAATTGATGTTTTTGAATAACTGATGGGAGCAGGAGGCTGTAAACTTCTGAACACTCATGCTCGGTGCAGACAGGTTGCGCGCAGTGGAGAAACAACTCTGTGGAGTGTGCACGTGGAAGTTATAAATGTATTAAATCTGGGCAGGCTTTCCTGGGGATAGCCCTTCTCTCTTTTCCTGTCTTCCCCCAGTATAACATTTCAAGTCTTTCTCTGGTGTTTGCTTTCCTCCAGAAAAATAATTCTACCTTTAAAAGTTGCACATGAATGATCTTATGAAAACCAGTAAGTGGAGCGTTCACATTTCTGTCAAATGGTTGGTTGGGCAATTCTGGCACACTCCCTTGCCCCGGCTCTTCAAGCGCCAGGGCAAAAACGTGCAAGGCTGCGTAGATGGGCCTCTTTCAAAACTTTCATTGTGGCTGAATCAAGGCTAGAGTTGAGATTCAATTGCAGCGAGCTAATTAGGCTGAGCTCCAAATGCCTGAGCGCTGGATGTATGACAAACAACGGTGCCAGCATGTGCTGTAGGGAGCTGTGCACAGGCACAGTGCTTTGACTTTAAACTTGGCACTACCTCATTAATTTTGTGTGTTAATAGATTGTTTAATGTGCATTAGTGGCTGACCACAAAGGCTACAAACACTTGCTCATTCAGTTCCTGCTGGAAAATAGCATCTTGTTGGGGGCGAGGTGTTTTTGGTGTGCCAACCACGAGGGCCAAGACAAGCTTCAAATGCATTGGAGAGTTGCCAGTTGCAAATAACCCTGATGGGCAGGCTGAGTTACAGCAGAGGAATGTGTAGATTAGTGAGTTTTTTAGGTAAGGTACTAACTCTCCTCAGAGTCACGCTTCATCTGGCTTAATGGCCTCTGAGAACCATTATAATACCAGTAAAGATAATGGGAGAGCATGTGTATTTGCTAGCTTCCACTATGGTAGTAGCTACTGTATTTTACCTGCTACCAGAAAGATATATATGTATGTGTGTGTATATATATATAATTTTTTTTTTTTTAATAACAGAGGGAGTATTCAATGCTTTAGTAGTCAATATTTTACTGTGTGTTTTTTGACAGTGAGGTGTTTTGGTTTTTTTACTAATGGGAAATTCTGAAGTTTCTCTAAATCAAGTAGTTTTCTTTGGCCACCAGCTTGTTCATACCTGGAGGACTAGAGAGCTGCTTGGTGTCAACTTTTCCCTTGTCCGGCACAATCGGTTTCGGAGGACACAGGGATTTTCCTCTTCTTTTTTTACCCGCTTCATGGTACAGAATAGTAAAGTAACAGCTGTTACTTCATAGCTGTGGGAAATTGCACAGAGTGCAAAGCAGGGCCTGGGTGAGTGTGTAGGTATAGCGTAAGTACTCTTTTTTAAAAATAAAAAAACCCAAACCACAAAACCACCACCACCACAAAAAAAAAACAAACCCAAACCCCAAAAGTACTGTCCCACATTTCCTGCTTTAACACCTACACTTTACAACAGACAGCTTGGAACCTGGAAAAATGACAATAATAAACAGGCAGGGATGGGGAAGCCAATGATTTCTTAAAGTTTAGGGCAACCACTATGACCAAGGTTTTTTCTCCGAACTTCATTAGTATCAGAACTGCCAGTGGTGTAAGGTAATGAACATATATTTTCTCATAACTGGCTGAATCTGGTTTTGAGCTGAAGAATTCTTCTGTGGAGGGGGGGCTTTATGCAAGGAATATATCAAACACTAAAACTGCAGCCTTGGCAATTTATCCTTTTGAAAGCTATAAACTACCAAAATTAGGAAATTTTACTGCAGATCATTAGGTGGCCTTTCGATATTCCTAGCAATGTACCTAGAGTAGGTCTTTTTAGTTTTTCTCGTCTGTTCTTCCCAATCAATATGATGTTTTAATATTTTTATGAAAAATGTTAACCAAAGGCAAAAGAAACTTAGGACAGGGTTTCTGCATCCTTTTAAGTTTCTTCTACTTCTGCAAATATTGATCCCGATCTTTGAATGTCACAGTAAACATTTCAATTATAACATAAATCTCTCATGTGTTTTGCTAAGGCAAATGAACTTGTGTCATTTGACAATACAATTTTGGTGTATTTGTAATAGAAAACTGAAAAGCTTTTCTCCTAGCTATAAAATCCCTTTTCTTTTGTGTCCCTTTTTCTGCTGGTGTTATTTAAAAAGTAAATGCTGTCTTATATAACTTGACTTGTGCTTACCTCAAACGAGAAATACACGGTTCTTGGCGAATTAAGACCTTGAAAAAGTAGAAAAATCTTTGTTGTTGTTTATCCCAACAGGTTGTGCTTTTGGTTATTACCTATTAACTTTACTCTAACGTGCCCTGAAGAAAATAGTGTACATTTTCTTTTGCAGTAATAGGAAAGTATAATTCATTTGCTGGAGTACTATCTCTTCTGGTTCTACAAGAAATGATGATTGTGTGTTTAACTTCACTAAGTGAATAGATCTTTGATTTCCAGTGGGAGCAACTAGTAAAGATAAACGGTAAGGATGAGCTAGTAAAGAAAAAAAACCTTTATACACGCCTTCAAAATTGGGGCAATTAGAATGACTTGCCAGACATTGTTCACAGGATATGTAGAACTCAGTTAAAATAATTTTATTTAAAGTAAGTTATTTTTTCTGAAGGACTAAGCATCGTACAGTGCTAATTCTGTATGAACTTCTACTTTGTCCATACGGCTGTTGTCTTCTGCCTGTAGTAAATACATTAAATTACGTAACACATATACCCAGGTTTTTCACCGTCTCAGCAGTCGTTTTGTTGCAGTTTTTGAAAAATAAACGGTCCTCTCTGTCCTTCCCTGCTAGGCTGGGTGAGAATACAGACTTGGAAGAAGCTGCTCGCTGTTGGGCAGCAGTCTCAAACAGGCGCAAGGAGATTGTGCTGGCTTGGACACGTATAACTCCAGTGCTTGGGAGGCACGAGTCTCCTCTGCAAATGTACTCCCTGAAGTCTCGGCAATGTGTTTAACTTTTAAAAATTATTTTTAATAATATTTTTTTCATTGCAGTGTTAATATTACGTAGTTTTATATGGGTTGGATAGGGAAGAAAATTAGGTCACAGTTTGAGAGCAGAATGTAAATCATCCTTCATGTTACTTCCCTGGATTCTCTCCCAAGGCACTAGGTTTAAAATTAGAGGCATGGCACTGGTGGCACAGATTAGAGAACACTTGCTCATCCCTAGTACCGCAAAGCCTGCAGTCTTTCTACTGAGTATCTTCCTTCTGCCAAGTAAGGAAATACCTTCAAATAATATATTTGTTCCTGCAGCAACTCTCTGCTTCTCAGCAAAACCAAGTCATCTGAAAATGGGCTGGAATTGGCTCGACCCTTCTTCTCAATAGCCCTTGAGGACACCACAGTCCAGCTAAGAGCTGAAGCACATGTGCCTTATCTCCTGCAGGGATGTTGACAAGAAGAGCAGAGGAGGATGGATGCATGAAATAGTTGCCTGCTGCTGATCTCGTTCTTACATCCTTCAAATGCCTCTCCCCATTATCTGTGTAGAGCAGTGGAGATAGAGGACAGAGACAAGAGAAAAGATCTTCCATCCTGTGGCGTCACAGAAAGAGAACACTCTGTGCTGATCGTGTTAAGGATCTGTGGTGTTTGTATTCTGGGGAAGAAAAGTTTATCTATACTTTATGAACTTCAGCAAATAGTTCTTAATTATTTTTTTTTCCCCTAATATTCTTCCTAAATAGATCTAGTTGAGACTGATTTATTTTCACTCATGTCTTAGAAGACGCTGAAATGCGGTCAACCTAAGTAAATAAATGTGTATTGCTTTATCCGTAGCGTGAGTAAGCTTCATGTAATTGTATGCTGTTATCTTATCCGTGACCCAGAAGGTATTGATAATGGATTATCTCAGCACTTCACACAAAACAAACCCGCTCACTTGATGTTTTCTCTGTCAACAGGTCATCTAGCATCCTAGCGCTAAACAGTCTGAGCTCCCGGTGTCAGTCTTGAGCAGTCACATTAGTTCTACGCCTTTGTTGTTCTGTTCATTCAAGACAACTCTTCCTTGGCTTTTATTTACCATTATGACATGATCTTATTTAGACAGAGATGTATTTCAACCATAAAATTGAGAAAAGTGCTACGAGAATGAGGGAGAAGACAAGTCTTTCAGATTCTGCAGGTTTTCTGCCCAGGCAAGGCTGTGGCTGTACTCTGTTCATGCCCTTCTCAGGCATGTGAATTGCTTGTCATGCTCTGATTGTCAAACACTAAGGTTATATCTTCATGACTTTTGTGGCAGGGTTAGTTTTTTATGTGGTTTTGATATAAAACTTTATATATGAGTCAAGTCTCACTGTAAAGTGAGACTGAGAAACTGAACAGGCTGGGAAGATGTGATGGACTGTGAGAAGAACATGATCTCTAGAAGTTTTCAGTGTGTAGTATCTGAGCAAAGGAACATGAGCTGACATCTCTTCTATAAAATAGTGTATATAACATTTGAGCAGGTTTTGATACTAGCTGTTAACCGAGGTGGTCTCCTTTTTCTGAGGGAAGTTTTAGATCAGATGCATTTCTCTTCAAAGAGCATCCATTTCACAACACCTGGATGTGCTCTGTGTTTGTCATTATTGAAATAATCTATGCAAAGTGCCCTGTGATTCTTGAGGGATTCTTCTGGAAACTAGCTAGCCAAACAATCAAAGTATTTCTAAGCACTTGGAGGAAATCAGTCTGTTAGTTAACGCAATGTATGTTAGCAGTCAATGTGGATTGGTCAAAAGCCAATAATCTGTTGATTTAATTTCAGATCATGATGGAATAAAAGGGTTTGTGGCTGGAGGAAAACCAGATGTTGCCATATATATATTTTATCAGATTCTTGATACTTCCCTCGTTTGATTGTGAACATGGTTTGTTGATGAAATTGGTGCTGTGTGGATAGGAAATGGAAATTGTGACTACTGTATTTCAGCAAAGGAGTAGACCAACTGTAAAATAAACCTGCCTGGGGGAGAATGAGAGCCACCCAGGGACTAGAAAGCATGATATTGTGATCTGAGGAAGGATAGCTTAGCATAGAGAACAGTGGGAGAGTGGAAGATGGATGACTTGAAGCCTTCAAAAAAAGACTACCCTAGGTAGGAGGAAAAAAATCTGCTGTTACTGTGCAGATGAATCAGATGAGAAGTAATGGTCTTTAAAACATACTCAGAAGTTCTCCTGTCGTATACAAGGGATAGTGGAGCAATGAAGTGTGTTGCCTGGAAAGGCTGTAGATCTCCTTCATGGAAGGCTTTAAGGCTAGGTGAACATTTATCAGGGTTCATCCAGATGTAATTGATCTTGCTGTGGGACAGAGGTCTGGGATTCTTCAGCCACCCTGTGGAAGGAATACGTGCAGATCCTGGGAGCTGGGCAATTTCTTAACCTTGCAGCACTGGGGTTCTCCTGCATGTGGTGGGTGTGTGTGTAAGGTGGAGGGTTGGTGCTCTTTCTGTCCCCAGCCTTTCCATTTCTTCCCCTGAAGTACCTTTGCTCCTTTCATATTAGTTCAATCCAAAACCCACTCTGAGTTTTTTGAGAACAGCTCTGTTAAGCATCCCACCTTCTCTGCTCTTGATGGGATCCCTGCAGGTGAGAGATCTCTTCTGACCCTTGCACTACCTGTGATGGCCAGATTCCTTCAACTCTGCCTGGATATGTGAAGGATACGTGCTGTTCAGATGCTTCCTCTATTGGTCCTTCCAGTGCGCTTATGGCAAGATGGAGTCAAATTCTAAGACTTCTGAACGTATTGCTGCTGTGGTCACAAGAACTGCTCCTTTCCCATCCAGGTTGTTCTGTCTTGCTGTTGAAGCTGGCTAAGATCTTTGGGTTGAAATATTACATATCATAGACCTTTAGTTGAATCCACCATGTCTGAATTTACAGGCTGGTTTGACAGGGAGTGGCTGATGGAGATCTAGCAGGTTGTGGTGAGTGGGTGGCTCTTCTCACATAGCTAAGAAAAGTTGACAGTTGTGTCAGAGTTTCAAAGGAAATTTCTCCTTTCCGTTTACTCTCTTGGCATCATAATCCTCAGCAGTGACAGCATTCTTGCTGAAGCGAAGACGTTGTGTGCTTTGCTTGGGAGAAGTGGATCTATACCTTGCTCTCCCTAGGGGGAAGTTTAGAGAGCACCTTCATTCTTAGAGCTCTCCTCCATCTAGTAGCATGCAGGAAGGTGGCTCTACATTGTTCTATACTGGTTACTACTTTGGTTTTTTTTCCATCTCAAAGTAGTTTCCTGGCTTTTTTTAGAATGGCCTAGTTTCTTATCCTTGGTAGCAACTATCAGATGCTTGATCTTGAACAGAGTTACCAGAAAGAATTTGTTTCATTTCTGTCATTCTCTAGAATGACCCCCGCTTGTGTTTACTCCCTCTCCTTTTCTCATACCCCTTTTTGTAAGAGGTAGATAGACTCAGAACTGAGCATGCTGTTGAATAGATTCTTCTGTAGCTCAGGGTTGACAGGTTTTGTTGGCAAGAACTCTCTAGTTTCAGCACAAAAGGTGGTGTCAACTCACCTAGGGCTTAGCAGAGCTGAGTGATCTCATCCACAAGTGACGGGTGATAGCTGCGCCCTTGAAAATCTGTAAGAAGGACACACTGTGTCTCCCAGCCTTTGAGTCTCATTGTATCAGCAGATTATTTTATGAGCAGTATTTGTTTCCTCATGGCATGTGATAAAAATACTATGACATTCTTTCAGGCTTTCCGTTACTCCATGAGCCATCTCTAAAGTATTAACAGTAGTGATTGTGTCCCTGACATTCAGCTGTTCAATGAGATTATCAAGGCAGGTTACCCAGCATCTAGAGCTGCGTTGTAATAGGCGAAGAGGTGACAGAATCGCTCTGTCTCTTGCTTAGTCGCTAGGGTTGGTTGACATGATCTTTGACTCACGAGTGGTGGGTCCTTCTCCAGCTGCAACGTACCTGTATGCAGGAGTTGCTTTAACCAGGTGCTGCCTGGTTGTTGCGGATATTTGGTGGCATGTGCTTGTGTGATGCTCCATGGCAGATAAACTCAGGCCTTCTCAATCCTCAAGGTGTGAAGCTGAGAGCGATGGAAGAACATAGAAATGTCTGTGCAGAGTCTGAGTTAATGCAGCAGGTTAAGGTCTTCTGCAAGACTGCAGAAATTCAGTATTCATCTGTCATCCACATTCACCAGAATTCAACATACCTGATTATCTCAATGTCTTCTTTTTGTGACCTGTCAAATGGTGACCTGGAGCAGTGTCCTTCCCTTTATCAAGGTCTGTGCTGTTGCACTGATGTCAGAGCTTGTGTGGTACTTCATGGAGTGGTTCTGTCGTTATCGTTGGACTAAAGGACTCTTGAGTTTTGCCTACTTTCAGTATGTGAAAGTTACTATTTGAAAGTGTTTATCATGAACCATTTCTAATTCTGGATAACGGCGCTATCGACTGTCAGCTGAAGGCTTCTGAGATGCTGCAGTTCCACTGTGTCCACTCTCTTTCCTCCAAGAATTTGTTTGTGCTGAGTTCTGTGTTTGATAGAGAGTTGAAGGAAAGATAAACCTTTCATCAGATATTCTTGTGTGCTGAGTAGCGAGAACGCCACATGGGCTCACTTGCCAGATAAGACAAGGCTGCAGTGCTACTCAGCTTAGGGTGGGCTGCCCGTCTATCTACAGTGGGTGGATTGTACGTGTGATTTATGTGTTTCTAAGATCTGATAACTGCTTAGTAACCTCTTTTCCTTCCTGTGTATATTTTGCGCAAAAAATATCCACAAATGCATGTTCTAATTTTTTTTGTTCTGATTAAAAAAAATTAAAAAGAATATTAATTGATTTTAAACTTGGTAATTCCTCCTCCCCACACTGAAACTTTATAGATGTTTTTAACTAGTGCTTGCCTATATTGAATTGATAATTGTATCAATGAAAACCTAGGGAGGCGAAAGCAAAAATACCATCCAGATATTTAATAGAAGAAAAAGAAGTCTCTTGCCACAGCTGAATCAAGAAATAATGGGCTTTTCTTCTGGTTCTTCATCAGATAAATCTCTGAGCAGTAAGCTACATGATGTTCCAAATAGTGTGTTTGTCTGAGCACCTTGGTGTGCACATACAGGTGCATAACTCTCTGAGTGTTACCAGTCACTTAGCAAAAATTGTGTTAATGCAGCTTGAGGTCATTATTCTGTTTTTTTCTACAAATGGGAACTCAAGGCATAAGATTAAACTCAAGTTTTACCCTGTTTGGTGGTAGTTCAACTGCTCTTAAATATTTAAACATTTAGTCATGCCCCTTGTTTGCTTTTATCAATTAGCTCCTCTGTTAAAAAGGGTGTTTTTATTAGCTCCTCATGTTTCAATTGCCACCTATTTAGTAAAAAAAAAATCAATTTCATTTAAAATTGTTTATTTAATGATCCAAAACTCAGTAATAGGAGCTTGAAGCAGTCCATCAGCCGCCACTAGATGAGGTGTACTGGGGGCACTGGGCTTCAGGACAAACAGTTTCAGAAGGAAGGACAGAAACTAGTCCGGTGGTGTTAGGAAAAGAATAGCCACCTGTATCTCTGGTTTCCTTCTCCCCACATAACAAACACAACCTGCTGATGCTTCTGCCTGGTTGCTAACAGGAAGTCCTCCGTGTATTCCTTGGTATTGCGCTCTCTCTCTCCCTCCTTCTCTCACCATCTAAGCACACTTCATTGGCATTGTCAGTTTTACACAGCGCCTCTTTCTCCCCATCCTCCCATCCCTCTGAAGTGTTCAAGCTGTGTGGTGTGTAGAAGAGACTTTGCATTCTGCTGAATTTTAGCCACCAGTGGCTGTGGAATACCTCAGCTGGGGGAAAATGGAGCCACCTTAGGACAGGAGCTCAAGGCAGAAATTAAATCCATTGGAGTAAAGTGCCCTGTAGGCAGCAAATGATTAACCAGAATAAAATTTGGCCGCGCTGCTGAGATTTGCATCTACCTTGTAAAATAAAACTGGTATTATAGGGCATGTCTCTTAAACGGTATTTAGTAATTGAGTTGTGCTTTGAGTAAGTTGTTTTCCTGTATAGTAAGAAGAGACCATGGTAGTGAAACTAGTTTCTTCTTTTTTCCTGTTCTTCCATCTCTCTTATGATAAATGTAGAGAAGAATGAAGTGGGGTTTTGTTTTGTTATTTTTTGGAGGGAGTGGTGGTGTGGTGTTTTTGGTTTTTTTTGTTTTTTTAACAGGAAAGTGTTGCTATTGCAGTGCAAGGAAGATAAATGGCCATGGGAAAGGCAGACAGTGTATGCTTTCATTCCCACTGTGTAACCAGGCCTTCTTTGTATTAATGAGCTGACATGAGTTTGAATGGATGGAATGAAATGGAGAAAAATAGCCTAGACACTAAGGAATAAAGATTTCCTATAAATTTAGTTCTTCCTCCCAACTCCTCCCAGTCAGCATTGCTGTCTGCTTCGTATCACTTTGTTACAGGAGAGGAGAGGAAGGGACAAGGTCCATCAACACCCCATGGACCTGAGTGAGATTTACCGGCTGTAACTTTCTCTCCATAGCTCGATGAAATTTGATACCATCCTGGATGGTTTTAAAAGATGTAAGTGTGTCCACTGCTCTTCTAGACTTAAATGTGGATCATTATTGGCCTGTGACTGCTACATCAGGCTGGATGAAGCTGCGTTAAGCATGAAGGTAGAGGGAACACATATGCAAACCCTGCACTTGTGCCAGCTGGCAGGGCGTGAGCTGGTTCTGGCCCAAAGGCTCAATAGCCACAACAGCGTAGGGTTCTGCCCGTGCTAGCCAAGGCTCTGAGGGGCTGGGCTTATTAGCATGGGTAGGCACTAACAATCCCAGCTTGTCTCGGGGCCAGTTTGGCCCTGAGCCTGACAGAGGTGGTGACTACACCAAACCAGGTGGACATCACCGCTGTGTACTACAGCATAATCTAGGGCAGGGATCTTCACCTCTTGTATGTCTTTACAGCACCTAGTACTGTGGGGATAGTCACGGCTCCAAGGTCAAGTGACCATACAAATCGGTACCACTCTGTACTTGTGAGTTAACCCCCGTGATAGTGCACTAGTACCTTGGAGCATGGTGCTTTCAGAACCCCGCATATGTCAATGCAGCGGCATCGGGGTCCGGCCAACAACTGTATCCTAGATAAGGTTTGATCCTTCTTCCTCCCTGACCCCCCAGTTGGGGTGAAGCTGTAGGCTGCTTGTTCTGGCTTTAGTGAATAACACAATCTGCCCGCTCTCTCCCCTGGCATCCAAGTCCAAAGCTGTTATCGGCGCTGCTGCGGCTCTGTGAAATCACAGTGGTGTTTGATTTAGGGGGAAGTTGGCACCTCTCTGACAAGCGCTGGAATGTCACGGAATGTCCCAGTCTGTCCTTGGGCTGCTGTTGGCATCTTTCACAGCAATAAACCCCCAGTCAATAGTCGTGGTCATGGGCAAACACCAGCCAGTTGCACAAAAGCACTTATCGCCTGTTGGGCCATGCATTCATAAAAAGCAAAGTCATAAAAACCTTCAGTAGCTGGCAATTGCAGAGCTTACTTTTAGACTTGAAAAGAAGTCCTGAAGAACACAGGCTTCTTATCAATTTTAATTGCTGGGCGGTGGAGAGTTGCCGTTTGTGTAACGTCATCTGCTGTTAGCAGCTCTGTTTTACGCTGCGTTAGAGACCCGTTTCTGGCAAATGAGATTCCGCTGAATGTAAACTGAAATTCAGTGGAAATACTTTGTTTTCAGGAAGAACTCTGGGCGAGCAATTGAACTAAACAGGTCAAGAAATGCAAAATGAAATCTTAAAAGATTGCCTGGAGGTGCATAGTGCAGTGTTTAAGATATTAAATTTTAGACAGTTGTTTTTGACCTGTAGATGCTGCTATATTGTAATTACTTTGCTACTGAAACTAAGTTCTGTGTTACATTGCATTAATGCTTATGCATTTCTGTAAAAACAAACTTCAAAGTTAACGTTCACGGAATGATCCTATATTCATGCCATGCACTCTAAACCAAAATTCATACTGGGCCAGAGAGAAAGTCACTTTGAAGAGCTGCATCAATGGTCATAGACGGTTTTGCCTGTGAGAGATGTCTTGACCTTTTTTTGATGTCAGTTTGCTGGACTTGAGCAAGCATTGAATTCCACATGGGTCTACAACTGGATCGGTAGAAACTGGCAGATGTGCAGGTTTTTGAGATGCCAAACAAGCATTTAAAATGCATTTTAAAGTGCATCTGAGCTACTTCTAATCAAAATAATAAGAAGAAAACCCATTGGATTTTTAGTTTGAAAATTACTCTCGAACTGCGACCTTAAACAAGAACCCAATTAAAAAAAAAAGTGTTCTTTATGGCAGCTGCCAAGGAGCAGATTGACAGCAGTTAGTTAATCAGGAGTAGCTGCAATGGAAGCCACTTGTCTGCTTTCAGCTCCACCCCATAAATAGTAGCTGTGTCCCAGAGTAATCAGTGTGGTATGTAGGTGGGATTCTTACGCATGGCTCAGGAAGATCTGTTGGAACATCCTTCATGGCTTGAAATGAGAGCTGCCTTCACTCCCGCTCTGTCGCAGCTTCGGAAGTCTTTAAATGAGGCTTGGCCAGAAGTAACCCACTCTCGGAGCGGGAGCGCGGCTCTTTGCATTTAACGCTTCATCCTTTTTGTTGAGACAGTCAAGGAAGCTGGTTGGTCTGGTGGGCAATTTGTTCGCAACTGTCTGCTGCCAAAAGACATGCAGATGAACTGGGGAAGAAAATAATGTGTAGAACAGCCCTGCTGGCACCTAAAAGAGGTGATGATAACAAGGGCGTCTTGATTTTGATGGCAGACGTGTACATGTAGAGAACAGATGCCATCACCTCTCCTACGGATGTGTGTGCCTGTTAATGCGCTGTTCCGATGTCTGGTACTTGAAGTAGCGTACAAACATCATTTCTCCGTTTCCTTCCTTTGTATGGATATCTGTCTTCCTTTGAAATTCTTCTTTATCCTTCAGTGGTTTTGCTTCTCCTTTTGTGTGTGTATGTCTCAACTTCTTTGGACTCTTGGGAGAGCAGTTGTGTAGTAGATCAGAAAAAGCAGGGATGAGAAGCCAGAGCAGTTGTTTACTTGCTGTGTTAAACTCTGTCCATCCTTCAAGTGGAAGGAAACTGCTTTTCCTTGTCACTGCCAGTTGCCAGGATTTTAATATTGGTTTGTTGTTATGTATTTTTTGGGGTTTTTTTCCTCCTTCATGAGGAGCTTCACAGTTGAAAGTCTCTTCGCTTATGAAACGCTCAACTCCTGATGTCTCTTTAGCTTATGGAGAGGAACGCTCCACCTGGAATAGTACCCAGGGCTGAGCTCTCACTGGCTGGCTACCTGCGTGTGATTAAACAGCAGCAGGAGGTGGAATCATTTTTCAAGTGGTCACCAGTTCAAGTCTGTTAGTTCAGAGCATGCTGACAGCTTTACTATGCTGCTGCCTTTGCTTACATGGACGGGACATTTGTATGCCTTTGCTTTTCACCTTGATTTTTCTTTTACTGTTTCCTTGTGTTTATTTACTATTTCATGTCAGAAAAATGAAAGCCGATGTTTACATTTTGAGCAAAGTCTTTCTAAGCATTCACCATTCTAGCCAGGGAATAGATTAGTGTTTTTGTTTGGAGCAAGCAGTTCCTGTTACTCGTGAAATGGGAGTGGCTTTTTAATAAAGACACCGGATCTCTGCTGTGCAATTACCATAAAATAACCAGTACAGCAATTCTGTAGTGTCAACAGCCTGAGAACCAAGTGCTTTCTGAACTGCTTGAGAGCTCCAGTGTCAAAATAAACTCTGAAGATGCATCTACAAACCCAATCTTGTGATTCAGGAGGCTGGCTGGGAGTTCGGGAGTATGGTACATGTAGCTATGAATATCTCCGTGTATATTCTGAAGACTGAATCTAAGGACCTTTTGAAGGGCACCAAGTCTTTACCTTCTGAGGCTTGTGCTGACATGAGGTGCTCTGTAATCTGTTTGAAGCACAGCTGATGTTTTAAACAGCTTTTTTTGCCATCTTTTGTGTGTGTGTGTGCGTGCGCAGTGTTTCCCACTAAACCACACTGCTTCGTGGGAGAGGTCGCTCAGAGCAATGTGAACAATAAATAATAGGGATCATGCTGGTGTCACATGGGAGAACCTCCATGAGAATTGCTCCTTTTTTTTGCTAGCCTCAAGCACATCTTCTTGAAGGTTGGGACGCATCCTGTTCAGAACAGTGCAGCACATGGAATGAAAGGTGCCGTGAGCAACCAGAAGACATTAGTGGCAGATATTTATGCAAGGGACCTTGCCTGGGCCAACCCAGTGAGCTGAAGTCTGTCCTGTGAAGCCGTGCAGCCCAGCCAGCGAGATGTGGTTTCCAGGCTACTCAGTTTCTGAGTTTTGCCAGGGAGCTATGCATGACAATCTGTTTTGCTTGCTTTTTTTTTAAAATTTTTTTTTTCCCCTCCCCCTTGTGTGGTGACTTGTATTTCAATTGTAGTTCTCCCCTGTAGGTGGGACTCTTGCTGACTTGAGTGTGATACAATATTTGAAATGTTGAGTATTTAAAAAAAAAAAGTAATCAAAAGCCACTGTGGAAGCGTTCATTCTGAGAGTACTCAAACATACTTTATGCCCTAATGAGCTGCACTCTCATTTGTTTTCCATCTTCTGACCTATGGCTCTTCCATGTGGGCCTGCCAAAGGCACGTTTGCTCTGTGATTGTATGATACATATCTTGGGAAGAACAAGAGGAGATAGAAAGCCAAGGAGAAATGCAGAGTGAGGAAGGGGTAGGGGTTTGTGTAATACCAGCTAAAGCATTGAAGTTAAACAGGTAATTTTTTGGTGTGGTGGCAAAGTTAACCCAACAGGAAGGTTATTAAGTCTAGATATCCTTGTCTGAAGAGCACTTCAAGCTCTCTCAGACATTGTTGGCCAGATAACTGCAGTAACACGCTGGGGAGAGCTTGTTTATCCCTGTTCCTTTACCATCCTGCTACGTGTTTCCACAGTGTAGAAAACCTCTACCACAGTGTGGCTAGAGGCTGAGGCAGGGGTGTAAAAGCTTGGAAAGCCTCCTGGGGATTTGCTGAATGGTTGGAGCTACCACACCTGAGGACCGCTGTCCACATTCTTTTATAATCCTCTAGCTCTTGAGCCATTTAAAAGCTGTGATTTCAGGTGTGTGATGAAGGCTTTTATGAATCCCTTTTATGAATTACTTTGTGGTTCTCGGGCAGCTGGCAGGAACCATCTCTCTGGTAAGTCTAAGGTTCCAGTAAATAAGAGGCCCCAAAAATCAACGTAACCCCTCCACCAAGAAAAATATCCCACCAAAGTTGAACTTAGAAGCCCAGAACCCATCATTAATTTTTGCTTATATATTGTCTCAGATATCTTTAAAACATGTCTGTATAGTACAGTGCCTGGTTATTTACTTGGTGATTGTTGTGTATGTACTGCTGTAATACTGCTGTAGGGAGTCTGTGTTGTGTACTTATGTCCTGGCTTCGGCTAGAATGAAGTTAGTTTTCTTCCTAGTAGCTGGTACAGGGCTGTGTTTTGGCTTTAGGATGAGAATAATATTGATAACACACTGATATTTTAGTTGTTGCTCAGCAGCGTTTGTCCTAAGCCAAGAACTTTTCAGCTTCTCTCATCCTGCCCTGCCAGCAGAAGCCAGGGGTGCACAGGGAGCTGGGAGGGAACACGGCTAACCAAACCAGCCCGAGGAGTCTTCCAGAGAATCTGACATCATCCCCAGTAGATAAACTGGGGGAAGCTGGCCAGAGGACACTGGTAGCTCAGGGGCTGGCAGGGCATTGGCCAGCGGGTGGTGAGCAATTGCAGCATCACTTGTTTTGTATATTCTATTCTTATTGTTGTTGTATTTTCCCTTCCTTTTCTGTCCTGTTAAACTCTCTTTATCTCAACACATGAGCTTTACTTCCCCTCCACCCCCTTCTCTCCTCCATCTCACGGGGAGGACGGAGAGAGTGAAGGGTTAAACCATGATAACTTAGCAGCCAGCGCAGGCAGAGATATGGCTAAATTCTTGCTGGTTGACATAGAGTTCCCTTAACTCAGCTTGAACTTAGTGCTGTAAATGCCTGTGGTACCTTGCAGATAGACTTGCCTACGCATGCAATGTTCAACTAATTGCAGTGAAAGTCTTAAGACTGATTGTCAGAGAATCATAGAATGGTTAAGCTTGGAAAAGACCTTTAAGATCATCTAGTCCAACCATACTTCATCCTCCCTTCTCTCCTGTTACATTTGAATGCATCCTAACCTAAAATATACTTTTGCTGTCTGTATCACTGCACCTTAAAATCCAAAGGCCTCTTTATTCCAAATTCTTGAGCTACTTGAATGAGAGCTGTAGTTCTCACTCATGGATTATTGCAGTTGCAGAGTGTCAGCTGCAATAACCGTTGGGTGTATGAACCTCTTATCCACTGGTATTACTATCATCAGTTCCTCCTATGTGTAAATAGCATCTGAGTCCTTACGTGAACTTACTCTTCGCTTTGTTTGAAAGAAAGTGCCAGAAACAGAAGAAAACAGTGTGCTTCCTTTTGGGTCAAACTAAAAATGGTTCTGGAACTCAACATGTGTCTGTTGTACAGTTAACTCGGAGATATCATCCAAATATTTCACTTGAGAATGTATCAACTGAGCCAGAGATCAGATCCAGAAATCTGTCATTCTCAAGGCTGTGGTGCCTGATGCAAACAGGGACCAGGGAACCAGGCTGGCCAGTGATTCCTTTTCTGGTATGCTGTTGGATGGCAAAGCTTCAGAGAGGGATAGCAAATGAACTTGAAGTAGTTACATTTGCTACAGGAAGCTGTACTTTTGTATCTAGAGTACAAATAATACACTGCCTGTAACGGATGGATTTTTAATACATGTTTTAATGAACTGTGGGTGCTATTTTCAAAGCTGCTTAGATGACAGTTCTTCTGGCAATTAAAGGGATCTGTGTGCTTAAGAGTTTGGAAAAAAACCCTTCCTGAATATCTTAAAAACAAACCAGAATACTGAAGACAAAAACCAAAACAACAAGGCAATGCCATGAAAAGATCACCTTTGTATCCACTGCTCAGCATTACAGCTGATACAGGAAAGTAACTGCATGTTAGAATTATTAATGACTTCTTTAGTGTATATACTAAATATTTAGGGTGTTCTGATCTTACCACATGCTGATTTTTCTTGCCAGGCTGTGCCAAGACTCAATTAAAGCTGTTGATTTAAATATTGATAGTTAAGATATTAAAAGTCACCTGTCACTGCATAATCTTCAGGCTTGATTTCTTTTTTCCCTTTTTTTAGGGGGATGAGGGGGAGCAGTTATGTTTAAATCTAGTTTTCAGGACTTGACGGTTGGAGGGAGGAAGAAAACTTGTACTGAAATGCTCTGGGCTGAATAGCTATGGGTGTGTTTTCTTCAGGTCTTAGAACTGGAACGCCCTACTGAGTCTCCTGTAAAGACAGTCTTGCTAGAGGTGAAAACTGACTCAGAACATTGGAAAGTGTTTCTGGTTTTATTTCTCTAAAGCCACTTAAAACTAGGGCCAGCAAAACAAAATTATGTTTGGCCTATGTTTTGTTGTCTATTTTTCATTACTTTGGAAAAGGGCAAGCAACTAGAAATGTTAGAAGCCTGTGTCTCTTGACCAGACCTCCAAGAACAACATGCTCTGTTGAAACAATCATGGATCTTTCCATAGGTTAATGAAACAAGTGACACTTGTAAAAGGAGCGTTGAAAGAAAATTAGGAGCTGAAAACTCATCAAACTTTCATTAGATGGCTGAAATGATAAGAGAATAGAAGTATATCTTAAGGCAAGGCAAATGAGAAATTAATAAGTACTTGGTGATTAATTAAAACCCTGATTTGGAATGAGAAGCTTTTTTTCTTCGTCACTGTCAATTTAACCTGGAAATAAATACATGCTAAGGATTGAAAATTCAAAGGAAAATTGTTCAACAGCATGAATAAAGTGAAAATCATCCTTAAGTGAGTTGTACGTGCTCGTGTTCCTCTCTATGAAGAACTTTGAGTCTACACTCAAGTTAAACTCTTGTATTGTTCACCTAATAACAAAATAACCACCCCAACCCTCAAGAAAGACTCAAAACTATAGAAAGACTTTTTCTAGTGTTTTTTTTTTTTTTTAAATATATTTGTAACATTTTTGAGGGCAGATCACAGCTCATCAATGGGATGTTAAATGTGTTTGTCTCAAGGCTACTTTATTGTTCAAATCCCTTGTTATGTTACGCCTTTCGTCCTGTGATGCCTGGAAGAGGACTCGACATGTAGAAATCCCACCCGTCCCTAGCACATCTTGTGGTATTTCTTTTCAATCCCCTACTTGCCTCATTTTTGCAGTTCTGCTTCTTTTTTTAGACTCTTGAGTTCATCAGAGGAGAGAGTACCTTCCTATTCTGTCTGTGCCTGTAGGATGTCTGGTTCAGTGGAGTCCCTGTGCATCCTTACTGTTCTCTGTGGTTGCAGGTAACTGATCATAGTTTGTGTCTTTTCAATTGGAAGCAACAATGAGATGGTGTACTGGAAAACTGATAAAGTCTCCTTCCAGAAGATCCTGCTTTCTCCTGCTTGGTTTGGCCTATCTGTTGTTCAGAATGCCGTGTTCGTATCACCTTTTTATTTAACAAGCGTTATGCAGAAATGACAACAAAGAGTAGCCTTCATTATTCATCTTATGTTGTGGTAAACACAGCATTCCAGGACTGAGGAAAAAAAAACTCAGTGCAAGCAGATAAGAGTCATGCACTGAAAGTTTCAGATGTCCTTTCTCTGCTTTGTGCTGTGGTGGCTTCTAGGGGCACGGATTGTTTGTGCCTCTTAAAAAAAAAAAAAAAATCAGGCAAAAGGTGTTTAAGAACACTGAGAGCTCGCTGCCATTTCTGGCAGAGCAGGCTGTATTAATCAGCTTGGCACTCATCATTTTATGGGTGTATTTTATTGTTTCTACATGTGCATTTGATTACCCAGAAGACCTTTAGTTTCCTGCCCTCTCAAGGTGGAAAACTGCAACAGTTATAACCATCAGTGTGATCTAACATGCAAACAGTGACCTTGAACGTGTTGGACTTGTTTCCTTGCCTTATTTGGGAGCTGCTGGTGAAAAGCCATTCAGATAAAACATGAGTTTGAAAGCGGCACCTTAATAACATCAGTGTAGTGGTCTAGGGGAAACAATGTTACAAGCTGCACTTCAAATATTTACAGTTAATGAGTTAATGTGACAAATCTTTGCAGAAGAAACAAAGGCCGTTTGCGTCAAGAGTTTCCATGTTGTGTACTTAAACGGCGTGAGGAAGAGCTCTGGTGTGTGAACAATAGCTCATGATGGTAGGACGGGTTGTTCATCTGGTGTGTGCTCATCTAAACAGGATTGTTGTTGAGTGCCGTCAACGTACCTGCGAGGAGTAAATATGTGGTATTCTGCAGATGGACGTGCTCCGGCATGATACAGCTCTGTGAGCTTGGATGAGGTTTTTTTCCCTTATACTCCTGTAATTGTGGTGTGCCCTTAGCTTTTTGCTGTATGCATCTGCAAAAGTCAGAGCCTGCTCCGGCTGCCGGGGTTCGGTGGGTTAACCCATGGTTGCTGTCCTGGGTTTGTGGCTGTGGTGTGTCTGTGCACACTCGAACCCGTTCCCCCCTAAGCCATCGCGTGAGTTGTGTGAAAGACGAACTCACTCTGATGAATTCGCTGAGCATTTGGTTATCCATTTCACCTAGACTCAGAAGTGCAGTGAAGCTTGCTTACTTCATGTGAAGCAGCCAAAATTCAATGAATTCTTTTTGTTTGCCCAAAAGTTCCGTTAATTCCCCAGATATACTAGATGTTGTTTCCAGAGATAGCACACAATGAACATTTGAGGGCACCATGTTGGACTATAGGTGCACTTCTTAAACCTGGCTTGAAGACTTCCTAACTCTGAGCAATGTTGTTAGAGAGCTAATTAAAATTCAAAATGTGTTGCAAACCTCCAAACATCCCATTGTGGAAAATTCTGAAAATTTTTGCTTCTCCCTTGATTTTTAAAGTTACTGAGAGTGGGCCATGAAAAATATTTTCCGTTGGTCCCATTCCATGCCTGCTTGTTCCCTTTGCAGCAGTGACAGAGCAGGAGAGAAAGGGGGGAAAGCGGGTTTAGAAGGCTACAAATGAGGGAGAGAGAACATAAAATTATCACCAACGGTTTCTCCCTGAATTTCTGACAGAGGCAGGGTTTAGATTCCCCCAGCTTTTTGGACAATGCTCCGAATCTCTTGGGTAGGATTTGGTCACGGTGTGTGGTACGGCACCTTCAAACATGGCAGAGGCAGTCCTGGACATCTGCCATTAAGACCTTTTGGTAACTTCTGCTGCTAAAGGAGTGTGTGTTTGCAGCTTTGAGACCTGACAGTGTACCAGGCTGATTTCGCTGGAAGAGTCATTGGTAGTCTGGAAATTCTGGATGCAGTTTTCTTAACCCCCTGCATGCTACCTGACCACCCTCAAGGCGCTTTGTGGGTCATGCTGCTTGAAGCACATTACGTTGACTCCATTTCTTTGGTCTGAAGTGAGGTTTAGTTTTTAAGCATAACTTTTTTTTTTCTTTTTCCACTTTTGAACTTTAGTGTAGCTCCTATTCTGATGGGTTGCCATCAACAAGTGATGCCTTTCTTAAGAAGAGGTATCAAGCCATTTCTGACAAAATTAATGCATATTTTTTCTTTCCTGCTCTCTATGAGGCCTGACAAACACTGTTTCACACAGGAAGAGCAGGCGAGTGACTATTGCTTCCTGCTGTATTTGTGTTGGGCTCACGGACAAAGGTAAAAGCACCAATGGCTTTATTCTTAAAATAAATCTAATAGACTCATTCATGCAAGGATTTCTGTGCTGGTGAAAACCATAGTCACTTTTCCAGCTTGCAAAATCTATTGTTAGGATTTTGTGGGACTCTAGGAGCAGCATCAGTCTTGTGTCCCTGAATCCGCCGCATCTTTTGTGCTAAAAAAAGATTAGAAGCTGCAGAATGCCGACAGGCGTGCTCTGGGCAGACATCTTCCTGACTGCGTGCTGGCTGATAAGTTACTCGTAGTATTCCTCCAAAACTCTGATTTGAAGGGAGTAGCTGTTGTGTCTTTCTCCCTGATTTTTGGGTTCATGGAGTTCTCTTGTTCACCATATCACCCCAGAGATGTGAAACAACAGAATTTCATCCTTTTGGAAAGAAGTAGATTAAATGGGACTGGCTGGGGAGGGATGAGGAAGGGGTTGTCTGTCTTAGCGTGGAAAAGTGTTACCTCTCACTTAAATCTTCCTCTGAACTAT
Organism: Coracias cyanogaster; assembly: GCA_033124195.1. Lineage (NCBI taxonomy): Eukaryota > Metazoa > Chordata > Aves > Coraciiformes > Coraciidae > Coracias > Coracias cyanogaster. The sequence goes on along the minus strand of JAVSBS010027856.1, from coordinate 21,504 downwards.
ATCGAACCAGACAAGGATGTTTGAGTCTATTCTGGGTCAAAGCCCAGGAAACTTGTGTATCTTTTTTGCTTGGATTTCTTTAGAAAGTATGCTGTGAACTTTATATCCTGAAGAGTCAATTTCCAGATGGTTTCAGGCAGATGAATCTTGTGATGCAAGGGATTTCCTTTTTCCTGATTGCTCCATTGTTGGCTTCTTGCCCTTGTGTCTGTGGCTCGATGGAGATAGATTTTGGAGGGTGAGCTTCCAGTAGAGTTGACTGAGAGTCTTTACAGTGTGTAGCAATCGTAGCTACAGCAGGGCACTGAAAATAGTGGTGTAGCCTGTGGCTTTTTCAGCTCTAGTTGCATAGAGAAGAGTCTGCTGGATTCTTTTTTGGCTGTTTTGAAGATGGAGTCAACCCTTTCTCCAGTTGTCAGGGCACTCTTTACCACACCTCTGTTACCCTCAGATTGACAAATCACAGTGACAGAGCACCTCTCAGCACCCTCAGATGCAACATGTCTGGTCTCGTGGCCTTGTATAGGATGGGTTCTCTCCAGTCATCCCTAACTCAATCCTGATTTCCTGGTAGTTTTATCTCCTCCTGAAACCTCAACTCTAAGCAGAGGGGTCAGGGAGACCTTGCAGGTGGCGACTGGGGCAAAGTAGGCGTTGAGTGCCTTTAGCCTTCTCTGGCTCTCGTGCCACTAAAGCACCCGCTCCATTGAGCAATAAGCCTGGACTTCCCGTCCTTAGTCTTTCACTACAAATGTAGCAGCAGAAGCTCTTTGGGTTGCCCCTGATGTTGCATCCAAGTGTCAACTCCAGCTAAGCTTTGGGAGCCTAAGGCAACTAGTATTCATGAGCTGCCTCCTGTCTAAGCAGTAACGGGGCCTGGTCCTGTCTGTTTTCCGAGATAGGTGATATCAAGTGTGTTCAGAGTGATAAGACCATAGACCACAAGAGATACAACTTTAAGAACATTCTCAGGCTCTGTGCAGTTCCAGCAACCAAGCTGCCTTTCACCTTCTAAGCCTGGAGGCCTGTAGCTGAGGAAAGATAAATTTGGACTTGGGACACTAATCCAGAAATGCTGGTTCATGGAACTGAGACAAGTTGACTTTAATATAATTTGAACTATCATTTTAGAGTTACACAGTAATTTCCTATAAAGCTTAATCTTTGATGGAACGAATGGTGTAGCTGAATGGTATAGTTCAAGTCTAAGCCTTGAACTTCATTCTGTGTGAAGACAAGACAGCGGCTAATTCTGCATGAGGTCTTTCTTGAGGGTGGTCCCAGTTCTTCAGGCTTCCCCTCTTGACATTGCTGTCCAGCAGGTTGCTCGGCATTGGGCGCTGGGGTAGATGGCCAGGAGGCTGGTGGTGTGCTTGACTTGGTGGGATGCAGCCACCTTTGTCCCTGCTGAGCTGGCAAGAAACTCCTCCTGCAGTGTCGGTGCCCAGGCCTGGTGGTACATATGCTGGAATTGGTCAATGATTGGGGGATGATAACTTAAATGTAAGCCAGGCCAGGCAAAGGCAGGAGGAGGCTGTTCTCCCCCTGGCTTCTTTGGTGCGAAGAGCTGTTCCAGCCAGCATGGGGAAATCTAAGTACGTGAAAGTCACCGTTAGAAGCCAGGTCCTTGGAGATCTATCTTCAGCTCTGCATTAGACTTGCTGTATGACCTTGTACAAGTCACTTAATCTCTCTTCTGTTCATAGAATCATTTTAGTTGGAAGAGACTTTATGAACCATCAAGTCCAACCATTAACCCAGCACTGCCAGGTCACCACTAAACCATGTCCCTCAGTACCACATCTACACAGCTTTGAAATCCCTCCAGGGATGGGGACTCCACCACTGCCCTCGGCAGCTTGGGCCAGCCCTTGACAACCCTTGGCAGGAAGAAATTATTTCTAATATCCAACCTAGCTTCCCCTGGTGCAACCTGAGGCCATTTCCTCTCGTCCCTATTCCTCTTGCCCTATCACTTCTTCCTTGGGAGAGGAGACCAACCCCTACCTGGCTCCAGCCTCCTTTCAGGGAGTTTGGCTAGTGTGAGAAGGTCTCCCCTGAGCCTCCTTTTTTCTTCACTAGCAAGTGAAGAAATTAATTGCTACATAGGTCACTGCAGTGGAAGTTTACATGCACTTAGGAAGTAGCTAGCATCCTTTTTATTTTATTTTTTTTTTCCCCCAAGGTTAACCTGACCAAAGAACGTGCTCTGTGCTGCAGACTTGCAGGAGGCGTTCGGGAAAGGTCAGTCTGTAAGAGCATGGGAACTACCTGAGATCAGGAAGTGTATCAGGGTAGAAGTTATGTAGAAGTTTGATTTCTTGGTTTGTGACATATTTTTGAAGTATTAGGCTTTAATGCGTGACTAATGGATGGCTGGTAAATAAGGTGGTGGAATTTTAGGAAAAAGTGGAGTAAGAAAACGAGATCCTACTGAATTCTTTAAAATACTGAGTAGGGAAGGCTGTGGAATGGGAGATCTTAGTGTAAATTATTTCACCTACAACTAGACCTATCTTGTCACAGCATCTATTGCAAAGTGTGGAAACAATGGCCTCCTTAATTTGTGTTAATTGCTTTGGTAGGTCTAAGGTTCTCTGTAATCGTTAGTGGGTGTATGTTTACTACAGACAGAGAGGTGAGCTGTAGATGGCTCTTTATACATAGTTTTTCCACTTTTAATGAACTATAGGCTGATGGTTAACGGTGAAAACAACATTCTCTTCCAAGCCTAAAATAAAATCCCCCAGCAAAAAAAAAAAAAAAACAACACAAAAGCAGCTTTGCAAGACTTCGAAAAGCTTTTTATGGGCAGTGTTTTAGCTGGTGCAGTGCTGCAGTTGCCTCTGTACTGTGTTCTTGTTTACCCTGGGATGATGTATCTGCCTTAAGGATATATAGGTGATGAGCCAGACAGTATGTCAGCATCTGCTACGCTTTATCTCACTGGCACATTAAAAAAAAAATAGAAAAATGGGAAACTTATTTCTTTTTAATCTTTTTTTTTTCTTAGACAAGCGAGTTCATTAATCAGCTGGGCTGCGCTGGGGCCAAATGTACCTTCCTGAACACAGAGGAAGGCCAGTTTAGTTTCCAGCTATGATTAATGAAATTTTCTGAAGGAGATGATTTAAGGAAGACATTTTCATGAGAGCCGAAAGCCCCGTTGCAGAGCGCAGTCCTTTTCAAGCAGAGGGCATTGCGCTGGGGCATGTGCCTTTTAGATGTTCTCATAGGAGAAACCATTCCAAAGTTTCTTAAAAGGGCTTTGAGACAACTAACCTTGGGAGTCTGAGTAATGACAGGTAACAAAGTATGTGCAGTACCCTCTTTCTGACCTGGTATTACGGGAAACTGTCTGCCTAAAAATACTTTCTACAATAATTTGAAGGTTTTAAATTGCAGTGGAAGGAGCCTCTGAAAAGCTGTGCAGCGCTGTAACCATGGGATTTTTGTCACGTTGAAATGCTATTGCGTGGCTTGTGATGGGCAGGATCAGGCTATCCATTGGAAAACATTTCAATATAAAAGCATTTGTCTCTAAAGAAAACCTGTAGATACATTTCAGAGAGAAGCGAGAAATAAAATTTCAATTTTTGTGGAGAAAAGCCTTTTTTTTTCTTAAAATTAATGACTTGTCTTTTATTGCCTAGGCCAGAAAGCAGAAAGGATAAATAGACAAAAAAAAAAAAAGATAGAAACAATGTGCTTAGAAAACTTAAGTTTGAAAAATAAATGTCCATTTAAGTGGTCACAGCTTTTGACTGGATTTGGTTTTGTGTATTAATTTACATTCTTGAAAAATATAAATGAAGCTTTCACTCAATAACCCAAGGGTGCCTTTTCAAATGCCAGCAGAGCAGACTGGAGGTGGCACTAGAAGACGCTCTGGGAACAGTCGACGCAGAGCGGGGAAGTAATCTTTCAAAAAGGTGATTTTTATTGGTTAAAATAGAGCCTGTTTCTGGAAGTCTTCTTTACTGTGGCGATGGTAATAATATCATTCTGACTCACGCTTAAGGGGTAGAGGTGAATGACAAACGTGTCTCTGTGCCAACTTGAGCAAGGCAGAAACCACAGATCACTTTTAAAAGTTCAGGGATTGTTGTTTCAGATAAAGAAGCTGCTCACAGTTCAGAATAGTTGAGGTTTTTTCCTTAAAGTCTATGGCTGAGGGAGTTCAGAGAAGGCTCCAGGGTGACCTTCTGGTGGCCTTCCAGTGTCTGAAATATTTTGTTTGCTGATGTGCCCCACTTAACACTTTATCTGCAATGCTGGGTTTTTAAAAAACATATTTTTATTATAAAATACTGTTCTCTCATAAATCTGTGTCAGAAATGGATGATATCAGATTGCCTCACCTTCCCAGTTAAGAATTCTACCAGGATTTGTTAGGATATCTCACAGTAGCATGATTTTCCTTTGATTTTGTTGAATGATGGGAAACAGCAAATAAATGGAAACCTGAAGATGTGAAGTTTATAAACAAGTTGCCCTTGGTTTCTTTTCTTTTTTTTTTTGAGACCAGGTGTAATAACTCTCTATTCTAAAAGTGAATGTGAGGAAGACACTTTGGGCATAGAAACTTTTTATTTACTTATTTTTAATAGTTGTTGCCCTTTGCACAGCAGATAGCTAAAAATTGGTGTCACCATCTGCTGTGTTTATCTTTTTCTTAATATTCCTTAGATAAAAAATAACTAAGAACCTTAAAAGCCAGAGGTTTGCAGCCGTGTCCAGCGTTGCTTCATGTGGCAGTCACATGCAGACTGCCTGGAGCAGGAGTCTGCCCGGGCAACTGCTTGGAGAAGACAAAAAGAAGCAGACTAAGAAAGTTCCTTTCCACTTTTTTTAATTTTAATTAAGCATATCCTGTCGGCTGGTCAAGAAATTAATTCTGCTCCATCAGATTATGAAACAAATGTTCTGTGATATGCACATTAGAGACACTTTGGCAGCAGATTTGGGAAAATAACAAAGACTTTCCGAGCAGAACAATGCTTTTGTTTGTACTGACGAAGGTGAAACTGCAGGGAGAATTATTCTCCACTGGCACAGGTGCCGTTCCAATAACGTCCGTAATCAAACCATGTCCTTACGCTGTCCTGCTGGCTTCTCTTCTCGTGCTCTTTGGCATTGCTGGTGTTCCTCAGCCTCCTGCAGCTTTTGAAGCGCTTTGCGTCTTTGAAAACAGTATTAATTATTGCAGGTTGGGTTTTGCCATTGATAAATGGAAAGAGTAACTCCTCTGTCTCCCATTTGGTCCCGTGGACTTCAAGGAAATGAAGGATGGTACTATTGAAGCTTTTCATGGTCCACCCTGAATTTCTGAACTCTATAGGACTGACTTAGCCTGTTCTGAAAAAATTCCATTAAAAATGAAGTTGTGCATTAAACTGAGCAAGCCTGGTGCTAAAATAATTTGGAAATAAAAAGTAAATATTTTATTAAAGCTGCAGTTTGAAAAGGAAGGGCAACTATTTTTGTCCTTTGTAATTTTCTTTTCTTTGGCTTGTGACCTGCAAGGTGACTAGTATGTCCTGAATATAGTGATTTTTACCTCTTTATTGTAAAATTTATTACTTAGCATGGAATAAGGCTCCTGCATCTTCTACTTGGCTAACATTATAGTTTATTAAATTGACTAGGGATTGAGTGGTCAAAAGCGATTAGGATCTGCAGCTGGAACATCGTGTTCAAAAGAGGCCAGTGCTTTACATGGAACATCTGATCTAAAGAATCATGGCTGAGCAGCAGGATGATGAACATACACAGACATCTGACCCTTACGTGGAAGAACTTTAGGGATTTCTTGCTGCTTATGAAGTGTAATGGTTTAATTATGATGCACTTCCGGAAGTGCCTTGAAATTATTCGACTGCTTTTAATTGCTTTCATTATAACCATTCAAATTTCTTGGGGTTTTGGATGCTGCTGCAGTTTTGTTAATACTTGCTTAAAATGTCTCATGATTTAGGGCCAAGAATAGTATCTTAAAGTGTAATTTTGCCATGAGGTCATATGTTACTCAAATGGATGTTCTTAAAATGTTGTCAGATCATATCAATACGTTTTACTGATGCTGTCTAAATATACACTTGAAACAGCAGCTTAATCTTGAGAGCACTGAACTTTGACAGAAAATAATTGTTTGATATTTCCTGGTAGTTTAGCCATGAAACGATGAATTCTTGGAGAGAGCTCTTTGAGGTCTACCTTTCTGAGAGGTACTCAGCTTTATGTATTCCAAATTTCCTTTTATTATTATTATTCATTGCAGAGGATCACAGATAAAACTGAAGAAAAAGCAATATGCAGGAATTGAAATAATATGTGCTATGGTTTAATGCTGTAATACTGCTGGTATTTATAAAGCTTAAATGAAGTGGAATTCTTTTGAGGCCTAAATTGGAGTAATTTAATATTTTGGACATCCTAATGTTGCAGATGCACTGCATGCTTTCCTCCACGTGACCGGAACAAGCTCACATTCAAACTTTCATATCTATAACTAAATTTCATGGCTAAGCTTCCCAGCTGTTTCCAGTGAAGATACTCTCTTGAGCTGGAACCTGCCCCGAGCAAAGCCCAGAGTCAGCAAGAATTTAATCAAGTGCTCAGTGTCCATTTGAATTCAGACGAGACTAACGACATGTTAAAGGACAGTGTCAAATCATAGCCTTAACATGATGTGGTTTAGGAACAATTCTTTTCAAGTTCAGGGAGACAGAATAGCCTTAGTTCCGAGGGATTTTCCATCCAAGGCTTTTTTTTTTGCTCTGTTCTTTGATGGCTTCCCAGCTACAGTGATGGATGGCTCAAGAGTGTGCTGGACCTTTTCCACTGCTCTGGAGGTCACAGGACCAGCAGCAAAATTTGGGAATCTTAAGAAAACACATGAAAGCTCTCTATTAGAATTCTGAATCTGACGTCTCATTTACAAGTGAAAAATAGCATTTATAGACGGAGCAAAACATTTGCCAGCTCCCTCTGGAGAGAAGCTAGTGTTGTATGCCTGACTTTAAGGGACTGTGCCAGCTTTCCCCTCCTAAGGCGGTGGGCCATCTTTAGATGTGCTACAAAATGTTACCATCTCTCAGGTCTTTTGTTCATTAATTCTGATAAATCCTTGCTCCTGAAGTTACCTGACTGAGAATTTGAGATTTAGCTACAAGATAGAGTGAGTTTATTCTGCAGCACCAAAAGACAGCTCCCAGAAATGGTTTGTAGAGTGGAAGGATGATGTTTGGGCAGCTGAAGTTGGCCATGGCCTCAGATACACACATGCTGATGTACATATTGTATAATACTTCAGTAACTATGCTTTTAATGGGTGCTGCTTGGGGAAAACTGGCTAAATGAATATCCTAATATTTGGCCTGTAAAATACACATTTTATATACAAAGCTTCTGATTATTATGGTGGGCAAGTCAATTCCAACTACAGAAAAGTCTGTGGAAGAGGAAAAATAAAGCAGAGCTTTGGCAGTGAGGCCGAGACTGAGCAGAGCAGGGCTGTGTGTCCGCTTAACACTTGATGGTTTATATGATGTAGAACCACTGTATTCCTGAACAGGAAAGTTCTTTCCTGTAAGCTTCAGCATATCAAGCATCTCACATCTTTGATTACTTCATCTTCTCTTAGAAGGAAGTTCTTTGGTAGTGTGGTGTACAAGTTTGAAGTCCCATTTTGAAACTGGAGTATTTTGGACCCTGCATCACCTTGTAATGTCACTTGGATGCAGGCCTCAAGTTATTTTAATTTTCTTTTAGTGTAACTTTGTTTTCTTTGGAGTAGAGGATTTTTTTTTCTCCTTTCTTAACTTTATTGCTTTCCTTTAATATCTTATTGGAATTAATTTAATCCTTTTCTGTTCAATACATTGGTTGATGGCTATGGCTGAAAAAGATGGGTAAGCTCCAAGTCAAGTGAGTCTTCCATTTAATGCTTGAGAGTTTGCCTAATTTTCTTCCACCTTTATTAGTCCATTTGAAAATATGCCGCTTTTCTGTGTGAATCTGGGTTCACTCACGTACTCAGCCTGCTGTGGTCACACCACCACGGCTACTGCCGTAGATTGGCAAATAGCCGATTGCTATCGGAGGATTGCTACTGAAGTATTAAGTTTCTTACCATTTTGCACTGAACTTTAGATTTTCTCAATTGCTGACGCTGCCAACCGGCTCTTGAATTGCAAATGATTAATGATGGCAGTTAAGAAAAACAGTTGACCCAGGTCGGGCCATTTTTGCACTTTCAGGAAAAGACTTTTTTCTCCTACTGTCAAACTCGTTTTGCCTCAGTTTCATCTGAGGGTGGTTGTGTTGTCACTGTTTCTTGTGTTACTACTCAAAGCATGTGGTATTAACAGATACTCCGGTGTCTGTGGGGATGCTGTGTGGATTTGAGAACTTTCTTTCCGAAAAGGTAGAGTCAATTTATAGATCAAAGTCTGGAATGGTTTTAATGCAAGTTCAAATGATGTAGCCAAATTTCTAGCCTGGTGGTAGACAACTGGAAGTTCCACCAACAGCTAACTTGGCTGCTGGAATAATTATCCTCAACATTTTCAGCCTGGAAAACTGTCTGTTGTGTGATGAGGGCACAAAGCTAAACATCTTCAAGCACAGCATGGATTGTATTTTGGGAATTTAATCTATTTAGGCTTTTTTGAGGAAAAGGAGGATCAAGTGTTTCTGTATTTCATGGCATGTGTTTATAGAGCTTTTTGTATTCACAGAGAATACAGTTGCAGTAAATGTAAAAGCTGCCTGTCCCTTTCTAGACTCCTTTCATTCTTTTCTTCTGAGGGCACTTGACGTTTCCATCGTGCCTAAAGCAAACTAGGAAAGTCAAGTTGCCATGGCTTCCAAGAGTTACATCTTTCCTTCAGCAAACACTTTCTCCTCTCTGGAAATGGAAATATGTCTATCTGCTTAATTCCTGCTTCCACCCTAGGAATGTTAACCTGCCACGTAGATTCTCTTGTTTCTAAGCTGCGATGCGTTAAGGGGGCTGTTTTTCTCCCTTCAACATCCCTAGAAATGTGGAAAAGCTCAGAAGGCAGTGGGGAGTACTGGTTGCTGGGAAAACATCTGTCAACTGTACCTTTAGATAATTAAAGCAGAGGATCATAATGGAATCGGTGGTGAGAGTACTTATCCCAGCTTCAGATCTTTCTCATGGTCTTCATCTTCCTTGGCAGCACTGATGGAAGCGCCTTTCAGACGTGGTTGTTTCAGGAGCAAGGAGTGTGAGAAGGTGTTTGGGGCACCAGGTGAAGGGGTAGTTGCTAGAGCTGTTCAGATCTGGTATCACTTTTGTGATACTTGGAATAAATAAAATTAAACATCTATCCATGTCAGTACCTCGAGGTTTGATTCTTTCTTCCCCATGTATATATTATCTATCGTTGGCTTTTTAGCCCCTGTCACACTCTCACTCTGTTCACAACTAAAGAGAAAGGACACTGTCAAAAATGTCAGTGGTGTTTTCCTGTCGTGGAGGGTTTTTAGTGAGCTAAGAACATCAGGGTTTCTTTATAGAACTAAGTCAGTCCTAAGTTGTAATGCAATAAAATTAGTATACAAGTTTATGTGTGCTAGTAAATCGGCTGTACAACATTGTGGGATGGTGCCTCTCTCCTTAGGTGTGGAGACCATGGTTCCTTTCTCCTGCTTTGCTTGAAAATGCTCTGTCAGATGAAGCTCTTCAAATAGTGTCCAGCCAGCCCAAACAAGAGAAGTGATTAGGACTAAATACTGTTGCTTGCTTAAAGAAATACTGTGTGTTTAAGGGAAGTGATTTCAAGTTTATTTTTAAAAGAAGTGTTTTATTTCAAAATTTTTATGTAATTAAGGTTTGATAACAGCAAAGCAGAGCAATAGCCTAGGTTTGGCAATTTTTCAGAAGCTGATTTTTTCCTTTCTTTAGGGTCTCTCCTTCTTTAGGGTCTGGTCTCTCCTTCTTTAGGGTCTGGTCTCTCCTTCTTTAGGGTCTGGTCTCTCCTTCTTTAGGGTCTGGTCTCTCCTTCTTTAGGGTCTGGTCTCTCCTT
>JAVSBS010027856.1:0-11349 GCA_033124195.1 Coracias cyanogaster | reverse complement strand
GTTCTCTTGCCAGTGCCACCACCACCAAAGTGACTTGGCCTGGACAGCTGAAAAGCTGTTTCAGCTCTGCTTATGCTCCATGTGTGCTAAAACCAGGGGTAAGGCTGAACTTGGCATTGATGCTCACCTTGAGCTGGGCATCATGTTAGAGCTGCATGCAAGGAGTGGGCAGCAGTGGGTGTCTTTTGGCATGTGCTGCTGGACAGTTGAACTTGATGATCTTAAAGGTCTCTTGCAACATAAATAACGTGATGGGTTTTAGCTTTGAATTATGAAGTGCTACAGGGCTTGAGCAAACTTAAATGTGGAATGGAGAGGATGAGGACAGCACACAGGACTGTACAGCTTTCCTAACAGTACTTTAGAGTGACAAAAAATGAGGACAAGAGATTCCAAGCATGTGAAAATTAGTTTCTCTCCTGATTTGCCATGTTTCATCAAACCACAAGAATAAGAGAAACTCTTTCGTTGTCTTACAGTATATATTCATTGTACTTTTCTAGTCTTCAAGTAAGAGAACTAATGATGTATTTCTCTCTTGCTAAGCCTGAGCTGCATGTGTAAAGAATTGCAAAAATTGTTTTGATCCCTAATACTCAGTAATGTCTTTTCCCTGTTGTGCATGTGCACTTCCGTGGCTGTCACGTTGCCCTGTTGAGGGTTCATGTTACTGATCAGGCACATCAGAAGCTTGTTATGAACCATCTGAGGAGCCCTGATGAATCTTCTGCAGTCCAGTGGTTCAAATCTCTTGGGTCATGCACTCTGGTTTAATGTGATGTATACTTTTTCCAGTTTCTTACCCAGTACCTATGATTTTTTTCCTGTCCAACCGTGCCTACTCTCAACAGAGCCAATACCTCCTTCCAGGATGCAATAACATTGCTTTCTGTGAGCGGTCAACCTTTCCTCTTGAAGCATCTTGACGTCTGGTTTGCATTTCTACAGCAATCACACCCTTTGCCAAGACCTTAAAGGCCTTTCCTGCAATAATTCTGATGCCGTATCCTAAATGACTTTTGATTCATTGTGTGCTTTGTGCTTTGGTACACTGCCCATAATTGAAATTGTTTTCACAGACTCTAATCTCCTAGAAGAGCCATGTAAGTGTGACAGAAGCCTTGCTTATTTAGCAGTATACAACCTGTTTTTCTTACTATCAGACCACCCTCTGTTGTATATGATCTTTCTTGTATAATAAAACTGCCTTCTCAAATGAGAGCTAGAAAACAGTATTTCTTTGACAAGGAGTTTAAGGAGCTGGTTAAAAATGATGCCATTGTTTCCTTCAGGAAGCACCAACTATACTTTGCCTTACAGTTGGAACAAATACATATTAACAGGAAGCTCCATCCGATAGACCCAAACTAACACAAACAGAGCGTTCGCACTTTGTGATGGCAAGTGACAACTGAGAATAGCAATCCATCTACGAGCTTGAGCTGTGTAGGACATAATGGAGAGGAAGCACGCGTTGAGCAGGAAACTGGTGTAGCCAGTTCTTGGAGGGGATCATGCTTCTCTGCGTGAATGCAGGAATACTGCCCTTCTGCTGGGCATCCTCGTGCCGTGGAGAGGCTGGGAGATGGGAAGGGGCTGTACCCCTCCTTCCTTCCCTGCCTCAGAAACAAAACAGAAAAAGAGAAGACAAATCTTTAGAGAACAACCATGCAAAGAGCCTGCGTGGGCAGAGATTTAAACCCCCACCTTTCTCTTGTATCATCAGGACTAAGATACTTTTTTTTTTTTAACTTCTTTCATCTCCAGCTATGGTTTGTGTAGGTTTCTGGGCTCTCCTAACTCCTTGCTACAGTGATTTTTAAAAATTATTATTTTATTTTTGTACTTTTCCCTCTTTAATGGCTCTAGACCCAAATTAAAATGTTTATATATTTGGAAGTTAAATGATTCTCTCCTAAGCAAGTTAGCTGAAGTATTTAGGCAGCACACCAAAGGCAGATATTATGCTATTTTCATTCAAGGATTAGAGAGTTTACAGCCATACTATGGAAGAAAAATACGGGTGTTAATAAAAATTTCAAAGTTGGCCAAAGGTATGGGCAAAGATTAAGTGTAGTACACGGCTCCTTCATTCTAATCACATACTTTCACCAGACCATTCTCTTAAAAACAAGCTATTTTTTTTTTAAATGGAGGCAGTGATGGAGGACCTGTGACATTCACTGGTTACACAGCTGAGTGCTCATTTAGTCTTCTGTTAATAGACGCCATGCTCTGGTAGTTGATAGTCATTAGAATATACTGTCAAAATATATAGTCAGAATTAGTGTCTTTCAGGTGTTCAGTTCAGATTTGCTGAAGAGTTCAGAGTAAGACCTACACATACGGGATATTTATGTGTGTGGATTTCATTAAGGATGGAAGTTTTCTCTGCATGGTGAAATCCTGTTCCTTTTTTCTTCAAAAAACAACCTTACCTGAATTTCTGGCTTTCAGAAGCACCAGCTGGTGTCTGTGCTTGACACTAAACCTTGATAATGATCCCATAAAATAAATTCCCATCCTGTATTAGCTTCCTGGCAATACTGTTTGTGATCTAGAGTCCTTTCCTCTCTCTGATTGTCAGCTCTCTTCCACTTGACAAGTTCTACCTATTCCTCTTCTAACTTCTACCTTTCATTAGAATTTTTTTTCCACAGGCAATCCCTAAATGCCTTGGATGAAAGCACAGGAAAGACCCAGTGCCTAGCTGCAGTAAGAAATTGCTTGATAAGGATTAATATGAACATTCACCCTGTTGCACCGTGAAATGACTGTGCAGTACTGCGTGAGGTGCTTCAGGATTTCTGTTGACGTGTAGTAATATAAACCTGTACAGGTTTTTCATCAGGATTTTCCTGATGAAAATTAAGGAAGGAATGACTTCTCTGACCTCGAATGGCGCAGAATATATGTCAAAGAGTGATCCCCTGTCTTCAGTGTGTGTCATACCTGAAGTTGTCTGTCTAAATCCTTGTTGCAGTAACTCTTTGTTGTCTGGAAAGCTGTGTGAGAACGTCCTTTTGTGATACTACTGATCTTTGCGTTCACGCTCTGAAAATAAATATCAGTATATGTAAGCCATGGAGATGAAAGACAAAATAATGGTGCTGTCATGTTTTAATGAACTAATATGAACTGGAAATGCAGCATTATAGTTTGCAAATTATGATGAGCAAGATAAGAACCTGCCCGTATTTAATCTGCACTCTCATGTCATTCATTCTCAGCGTCATCCTTCCAGTTCTTCTGAAGCCGTATGTTTAGAGGACATTGGACTCTGTTTGTATTACTTTGTTTACCAATGAAACGTGTCACAGTGAAAAGCTCAATGGCAAAAAAGTTACTTACTCTGTAAACTCAAACATCACAGAACAAAAAAACCAATCCCACCCCAGAGTTACAGGGTTGGTGAGGAGGTTGCACGGTTGGCAATGGATGCATGTGGCTGGACAAAGCTGCACATTCAAAGAAAGACCATCCAGTTGCCCAACAGTAAGGTGCAGACAGAGGTTCAAGAAGGAGGCTTAGGTAGAATGTCACCAAAGACACAGAAGGAACCAAAATAGTTTCTTTTTATGTTATATGCAATATTTCTTTTTAGTTTTGGTCTTTTTCTCCAATAGACAAGAGAGGCTGAACTACAGCCAACCATTGACCCCATGCCAAAAAAAGCACGGATCCAGCGGTTAGAAGCTAAAATCATATTCCCTGTATGCAAGGGCACTGATAGTTGGGTGCCGTCCAGATTGATAGCTGTAATACCTCAAAGTTGTTCAAAAGTCAAGAGGAGGCTTAAGCCAGCTCTTATGACATTGAACAAGGAAAAACTGGCTGTCTTCTTGGAGAGTTAGAACTCAAGTTGGGTTTGAATTGAACTCAACCTTGCATCCCCCTTTCCATCTATTAAATATTTTTGAGGCTTCAGCTTATTTTAAGGCCTAATGCCAACCTTTTCTAGGTTCATGGAAAGACTTCTACTGAGAGTATGTAAGAAACAATGCAAGAAGGAATAAAATCTAGCCACGTTTTAATACTGGCCTTGATGCTGATGCCTGCGTGTGCATGAGACTGTATGAATCTGGTGAGTAAGTACTTCCAGCTTGTCTCATGCACCTTTTTAAAATAAATATTCCTGGCTGTATCACTGGACATATTTCATAAACCTTTATCAGTTCTCCTACCTGTGACATTTACAAAATGAGCGTTGTTATCTCTTGGTAAGTGGTTAATTGTTCCTTTGATCATTTCACACATCGTTTCAAGCCACAAAAATGACATACTAATGTTCTAAACCCATAGTTAAATACTGAAAAAACCCAGCAGCTCAGGGCTGGAGGCTGCAAAGTACTGCTAGCTACCTGTAACGTGTCAAGTCTCTGCAGCCCACTGAGGTCGGTGAAAAACCCCTAAGTCTGGGTCTGTTCTGAAAGTTGAAATATATCCTAGAATGGTCAGAAACCATTAAACCCACCTGTAGCTCTTAATATACATTTCCTATATATTGCTAAATATAGCACGTACACGAGCTGGTCATGTCTGTTAGATATAGGTTAACCACAAAGTTAAGGATGTTTGAGTGTATCTACTGCTGCGATCTCTGTGATTTATCTACATGCAGGCAGATGCTACTTTGTGACCTGGGACAGACCATATGAGAGGTTTCGCGCGCTACCGCCTCATCTCTAGGGCTTGCATGGCCTGTCTGTCCTTTAGAGGAAAAAGGCGTTAATTATACTGGAGTCATTAGGGCAGATACAAGGGTCAGTGATCGTTCTACTACCCCGTATACAACTGGTGAAATCGGCACGGGACTGTGCGCTAAGCAAAGTGCTCCAGGGCGGCTGATGCTACTGGTTAAACCATTCACCTGTCTTAGGTCTTTAAATCCCTGAGTGACTTTGTACGGGAGCTGAGGTATTTTTAACTCTTCACTGTAAGAGAGAGAAGCGAGGCAGGCTAAATACTGTGCTTTTCCACTTGTTAGGTTACAGTAGAGCAGCTTGGCTACACCCAACGAGGAGAAAATGACCGTTGTGTGAGGTGTAAGAAGTGTTGGGGATTTAGCAGGTACACTGGGTAGCCCACATTCAGTTTACCTGATTTCTATGTCCATGTTTACAGTCTTCACCGGCTCAACATTTAAATAACCAAATGTTTTGCCCAGTAACTTGTTTTCCATGGGATTTAAATTACCCCCTGAAGGTGTCCAGTGTCTATCCACCAATAGCAGAGCGTTGACATGGAGGTGAAGCTTGCTTTGTCTGAAACAAAGCTCTCTAACAGAGCTATTTGGAATTATGTGGCCGGTTAGGGTAAGGCTGTTACATCTGTCTACTAGCAATTTGTCTGATAGTTCTTTTTGGAAGATTGGTTTCAGTTGCCCATTAGTTTCTCTGATATTAATGGGTTAGACGAACCATTTATATGCTTAGCATCTGTGTCAAGGTGAGTGCTTTTTGGGAAAATGTTGTAATAGTGATCACAGTAAAGTGATATTAAGAATAAAAAGGTTATTTTGGGCATGTGAACATTTGTAATGTTTGCTTTGAAAAAAATATACCAGTTTGGGGGCTTTGAAATTTTATCATCTGTTGTCAGGGTTGTAAATTGGGTTTTCCCTTTGAAAATTCACACAAGTTTAGTTACATTCTAAATATTTTTTGGGGGAAAAAAAAAAAAATCACACCTTTACCATGAGTCAAGCTTTCTGAAGCTTGGCAGCTAAATTTCCCCAGGATGATTTTCATATAGAGCAAATTGAAGTTTGAGGCAGAGTCTGTCCTTGCAACTGCTGTTCTTAACTGTTTAAGTGCTGTGGACTTGCCTGCTGCCAGCAAGTGGAAGTAGGGACTCGCTGAGAAGCTGTGCTCTGCTTCTGGCTGAGAGGAGAGACAACTATCTAAGAAAAAAAAAATTGAAAACTTTTCCCATTTTCCTGATATCTCACTCCCTTCTTATGTTTCAGAAGTGGAGGAGGAAGCAACTAGTACAGAAAGAAAAACAGGGTAAGAGCTGAGTGTTGGAAGGAAAGGAACAGCAGGCTGATGGGGTTTTTTTTTCTCTTTTTTAATTTTGCTCTGCCAGTTCCTTATGTGTGCAGTTGATCTAGTCTCAAAGCGAAATAGCGATGCCAGTGTGACAGGGTTAGCAGCTTAGCTGTGGTGCTGCCCTGGCACGGCTGTACTCATGGGGCTTCTGGGCATCTTCTTCGTAATGCCAGGGAGACAGCTGAGAAGCAGCAATATAGAATCATAGACTGGTTTGAGTTGGAAGGGACCTTTCCAGGTCATGCAGTCCAACCTCCCTGCAGTGAGCAGGGACATCTGCAACTAGAGCAGTTGCTCAGAGTCTCGTCCAACCTCACCTGGAATGTTTCAACCACTGCTCTGGGCAACTTGTGCCAGTGTCTCACCACCCTTGTTGTAAAACATTTCTTCCATCTATCTAGTATAAATCTTCCCTCTTTTAGTTTTAAACCATCACCTCTTGTCCTGTCACAACAGGCCCTGCTAAAAAGTCTGTCCCATCTTTCTGCCAGGCCCCTTGAAGTACTGAAAGGCCACAAGAAGATCTCCCTGGAGCCTTTTCTTCTCCAGGCTGAACAAGCCCAGTATCTGACTAAACATCTTTTCTTTGCTTGGGATAATAGGTATTTGTGGATATGAAGGTATCTCATGCATCAGCCTGGAAAGAAAATGTCAAGAGTCTTTTTCTGAGGGTTAAAAAAAAATACATAAAATTAGTAAGACTGAAACACATCCATGGATATGAAAAGCTATAAAAATAGTGTGGCGGTTGGTGCTTGATGCAGTTCCCATGTCAGCCTTCAATTTCTCTAATAGTACAAGCAAAGAGATTTGGCAAACAATTTACCCTAAGTTTATCTTCCTGTCACTTAGACATACAAACTTTCACCTTCAATCTCCATTAGGTTCTGTTCAGTTGTTGCCTGTTTAGAAGTACAGAAACGGGATAGTCTTTGCTTTGGTGCCCTCTTGTGGGGTCGTGTACTGACTGAGGTACACGTTTCATAAACCTACTACTGTTAAGAGATATAAGAAGTATGAATTGTTACTCTCAAGGTGTATTCAGAGAGCTCACACCATCCTGTGCATCTCGTTTGCTTTGAACTGGTACTTCTACGTGTGCTGGACTTTTTATCCAGAGACCCGTAACCACCTCCACACAACCAAAACCATTTATGTTCAGGTTGCCGTGTGTGTCAGTCCTAAGCAGTGGGAATATTGCAGATAGAAGGGCTGGACACTTGGGGAACATTTATGTTATGTATGACGACCAGCTCATCTTTGTGTTCCCCTGCCCTGTCTGCACAACCTACTTCTGTTTGAGAATGGCCAGAAAAAGGGAAAATGAGAAGATTTGAAACCTATTTATGCTTTGCCTACATATAAGTATGTTCTCATATGTGTGTGTGTTGATACATGATGATCTCTATCCTATTAATTTCATTATCACTTCCTAATTTGATTTTTCTACCTAATTACCTACAAAATTCCCCTCCACAATTGTGTAACGTGTGTGCAATATACAATGTCTGTGTGTGCACTGGACTTGTGTGCGCTGGATTTTGAAGCCATCATTGGGCAGTCTAGCCTGTAATGGCAACCTCCACACTGTTTTGTTTGCTTAAGTACTTGGTCTTTCAAAAAATTCACCCAGTGAAGTTCTCACTTGCATGAAAAAGGATGAAGGCTCTGGGTGAGAGCTGAGGCACCCAAAAGATGAAGGCTCTGGCTCAGCTGAGCCACTTTGCAGCCACTGGTGTCCTGGTTTAATATCTCTCTTCTTGAGTTCAGTTTTATTCATTATATCTATTTTTTGTTGTTATTTTTCTGATTAACCATTTTTAGAGATCTGTAATGGGCAGTGGGGGGGAGCGATTTAGTTACCGGATTTTGTAGCAAGTTTCTGTCAAGTGCAAAGGATTGATATTGCATGTCTCAGAATTGTGAAAAACATCCCTAACAGCTAGCTCTGTGTTTAATATGCAAATGTTTTCAGTCTTCTTCATTGTTCGTGTCATGTTTAAAGAAGAAACACTCAGTTGTTTGGGAAGTGGATGCTGCCTGTGCCTGGTGTCTAGCAGATAACATCCAGTCTGGGTCTGGGGAAGAGGCTTTCTGGGGGCTGTACACCATTTGGAACAACAAAAAGGCAAATATTTGAAACCTGTTTGGGGCGGGGGGATGTGATGGCAATTCAGATGTAGTAGCCTGTACAATGGGGAGAAACAAGGAATGTTGTTTTTCTGAGGGGCTAGGGAGCAGCAAGTCTTAGAGGTAAGCTAAAGCTCATGTTATGGTGCGAGTTTGTCTCATAATGTCCATCCCAAAACCTCAGGGTCTGAAGAGAAATAAACTATTCAACATGGATCATTCGAAAGTTACCAGCTGTGCTTTAAGATAATCCAATGACATTTCTGCATATAGATTATTTATAATGACATAGTTATCTGTCCTCCCTCAAGGTTTTTACTAGTCTGCATGGCACTAATTTTAAAATTTATTTCTTTACAGCTTCCTTATTGTGCTGATATGCCTTATCTTCAGCGTGCTTTCTACAATTGAACAGTATGCAGCTCTTGCCACAGGGACATTATTCTGGATGGTATGTATGTGGTCGTTCATGTGATTGATACCTGTTTATTCTTCATGTGTAAATTCCGACCTCCTGAGCTAATACCATATCAAGCAGCATGTTCCTTATGATTTCATTGACAAGAGGCCTTTCTGCTTTTCCCTGATGAGTCTGTAAAGCCACAGAAACACCAGAAGTCACGGTAGCAGAAGAACAGTCTTGCCCTATACGGCCTATGCTGAAGGCACCTATGCTGTGTCCACCACACACGGCTGTTCTAATTAAGCTTAAATCCCTCATATTGCTTCGGTTAATCCATTTTTCAGCCATACTGAAGGCCAGACACTTGGCCATACCAGGGAAAAAAGTAAATGTAAGTCCTTTCTTTTAGTTGATGTCAGATCCAGCTTGCTTTCACAAGCGTATTTTCACTGTTAGAGTTCAGACAGCTTGTTCTACCTGTCTTGCTTCCACTTCAGCAGAGAAAACAGTTAGCATCTCTTTATAGTACACTAGTGCTGTAACAAGTACGTACCAAGAAATGTTCCAAGAGTATGCTCTCCTGCCAGCCTAGATTTCATGGAAAAGCCTTAATTTTGAAGTTGGAGATGCATGATTTTAAACATATAAAATTTTTAAAGTTTGGTTGTACCTCAGTGGTGGGGTATCCCCGTCACTGTATTGAGAAAGTGCTAATGTTTGTTCAAAGTAGTTGCAGTGCACCAGTAAGATCATTATTTATGATATAATTAACATGAAAAAGCTCACTTGACCCCCCATAAATTATAATAGATGTTGTCAGTTTATCTATTCAATATGCAAAGGTTTTATACCTAATATAAATATCGAAAGAATAAGAATATAGTATATTAAATTGAGTGTCAATCACACTATTTCTAGTTAAGGCATCTTCATGCCCAGTATATTATTTTTAGTTGTAAGACAATTTGAACTCCTATTATTTTTAAGTTGTATAATGTTATTTGAACATTATAATTAGTTGCCAGCTAATACAGTCTATGCAAATATTTCTTCGTCCAGTACCTTTCCTGTTTTGTGGTTTGGGGTTTTCTTTTTGTACAGATTTAAGCTGGTTTTTTATGTATTGTCTGCATGTGTGCAATAAATTCAGTGTAATATGTATGCAAGGGGTTCAGAATTAAGTACAATCTCTGTCATACCCAGCAGGTATCAGGCGTTCAGACTATTCAATATTATCTTGCTTTCTAAGTAGCGTGAATCAATCCTCCTGCTCTATAATTGTGGGAGAAATGATGGTTAATTTTTAACGTTGAAATCCTGCTCTCGTGGTTTCTGGGGAATTTAGCAGCTGTTTGTTTGCTCAGTGTTGGCACATTCTGATATTATTTTCTTAAAGGATTAATTGTTGTAATTTTCAAGAAACTTAAGGGGATTACCGTGACTCATCCAAAGCAGTAGATGGGTCAGTGTGCTCTCTGCTCTGTCCAGTTTTGGTGGCACTTCCAAAGGAGTTGTGGCACCTCCACACAAATACAAATGTCACAGTCCCGTTCCTGTTAGTAAAGTTTCCTACTAGTAAAATTTCTAGCCAGGAAAATTTTTTACTTTCATTCTAATATATTATTACAAGCTGTCAAAGTTAGATGTAACTGAATTCTTAAGGGGGGAGTCAATCACAGGTGACTGGTTGCAGAGAAACTGTAAAATGCAAAGAAAGAAGTAAAAGAAAGTGTGACAGCCTACAGAGATTAAAAAACAAAAAAAAAGAAACAGGAAAAAACACAGTGCAAGCTTCCAACCCAAACAGTGATGTAAGGAGACTTAGTAAAGCTTGGAAGATAAATTTTTCTACTCATTTGCAGTAGGAATTTTTTTTTTTTTTTTGTAGGGGCCCAAAGTCATACAAATCATACAAGATATTACAGTTATATGAAAATAGGAGCTAAAAAGGTTGTTGATATATATATATATAAAAAAATTAAAAATAAATTTTCCTTTTTATTCTGAAGCTGCTTGTCTTCTAATATCACCTCCCATTACCAGAGTGGGAAATGGAAGATGTTATATTATCAATAATTCTAAAGCACGTAAAAATGCTTCTGTTTTTCATAACAACAAGAAAAAAAGCGAGGTTAACGCTGGCCAAATAAACAAGGGAAAGTTTATATGTGTTCCAAGCGGTGTTCCAGGTTTAGACAAAAAACCTTACAATTAGCAGTTGAATCTTTCTCTACTTGTCACCACACTTCACACGGCAAAGAGCCTTGATGAAAGCTACACCTAAATGCAGTTGTAATGGGAGATTAGGAGAGAATTGGCCTTTTGTCCCTTCCCAGAGTGCGGTGAAAACTGTTTAAATTTGCATGTGTTTATTTTATCTGCATTTCACTAGATGGTGCTGTCGGAGGGGGTTTGACTCCAGTTTCTCCTTGGCACTTGCCCAGCGCGAGCTGGAGTTGGAGCCAAGGCTGAGAGAGGATGATCATTTTGAAGGGTCTTTGTACACTTGGCCCATTTCAAGTCGTGCTGCGGGAGAGCTTTTGCCATGACTCATAAAGAAAATGCGGTATATCTGTGTAAAAATTGATTTGGGGGCTACAATATTTAAACGATGGAAAAAAGTACTTTGGAGATGTATGTTCCCAGAGAGACCGTATTTTTCTTTTATTTTCATAAGCAAGGATTTTATGGTGCCAGAACACAGCAGAATGCTGTTATCTCAGCATGATCTAACAAAATCCAAGTGCCTGATCCAAGGGGATTAAA
>JAVSBS010027855.1:0-16226 GCA_033124195.1 Coracias cyanogaster | reverse complement strand
CGCGGGCGGCACGCCCGGCGGCTGTGGGGGGGGGCGGGGAGTTCGGGAAATACCCGCGGGCCAGTTTGAGGAGCCCCAGGGGCCGCATCCGGCCCGCGGGCCGTAGTTTGAGGACCCCTGGACTAGATGATCTTTGAAGGTCCTTTCCAACCAATGCATTCTATGATTCTATGAAATGGGTATAGAAATGTTGATCAAACTCTGTTGTAATGACTCTTTCCACTCACATGAATTAGGCAGACCATGCAAGAAATTACCATAATAATAGATGGGAGAAAGAAGTAAGATGCAAAATCTAAGCTTAATTTAAGCCACTTGCACCGCAAGTTACAAATAACATACTTCTATTCATCCAAGGTATAATATTATTTTCTATGATATGTATCATATATGAAGCATACCATGGTTGGCAGACATGTAACAGATGGTTCTTTCTGTAGAAATTATATTGTAGAGAGTTGACTAGAGAATAATAACATTCTGCACAGATACTTTCATAGAAGCCATTTCTCCTGAGCTGAGCACCCAGAGATCCTGAGAATGAGTCTGGATGTTTTTTTCACACTTCTGTATTTGACCAGTTTGACACAAACTGTCCTTGATGTGAACATGTCATCAAAGTTGTACTTGGTCAATGTTATGTCTTCTGTTACTTCTAACTGAATAATTATCTCCAGTTCTATCTTGATTAATACTAGATAATTCTAGCATGAGTAATCATCAGGTCCAAGAGTTCCCTTTTAATAGAAAGTTGTGTCTAAATTAAGTTTCTTCTTACGTTCTACACACATGGGCCTTAATTTGGATGTTGTAATCCTCCTATTTGTAATTAAAACCTGGAGTTAAAGAGGTTAAAGGGAAAAAAATGGGAGAACAGCAGCCCTGGGAATATTAAGATTAAACTTTGTTTCTAACAGATGGTGTAGGCATAGAGGTAAATGAAAAACATAATGCTTTGCTTTGTCATTTTTAGCAGTACTTCTAAATGTTTTTCCCTTTGTCACACCATTGCTTAAAAACACTTAAGGCTTCCTCTTCTATTTCACACAGCTCCCTCTGGAAGGGTAAGGATGGCTGAAGTGGAAAGGAAATAAACCTACACACACTTTAAGGAAGCCCTTAAGACTTCCAGAGTAAAGTAAAATGGAAAACATATAAATGAGAATGAGGCTGTCAAGATAAATTATAATCAGTTGAAACTGTATATAAAGTTCACACCAGACTTTTAAACATACTGCTAACATTTAATGAGACCTGTGACTGCATGTGGGTTTTGTGTCATTACAGAGTAACCGCACATTTATGCTGATGCCTTGTTCAGACTTGCCTTATAGCTCTGGCTGTTGTCATCAAAGCTGGAGAAAATGCCCCTTTGAAGCCTTGGATTTTTGAAGTGAGTATAGACATGAGCTATGGGCATGACCCAGCCTCTAAATCCCTGTGTACCGGGTACCATGCGTACACAGAGCTTAAGAAATTCCTTTTTGCTGAAGGTGCCATGAGAAATGGCATCTGGCTTTGGTCTGTTTCTCAGAAGTTTGAACACAAAGGCTCTTGAAATGTATAATATCTGCTTGCAGAACTCCCCCTTTGCAGCTAATGGTTCAGACAGATTTAAGAGAAAAGGCCTTTGGAGAGCTGAGCTCATATACAACACATAGCAGCTCTTCATCTCCAGAGGGAATGTTTGGGAGCATCTTGAACAGATGTCATTAAGTAACAATGGACTTCTGACGCCCGGGCTGCAGGGCTGGCAGTGCCAGAGGAGGCCAGCCTGCCCCATGCCAGTCACAGCTGGTTCCAGGCAGTTCCAAACAGCTCCAGAATGGACAAAACCAAGTCACTGCCCACTCCCCACCAAAACTTTGTACCCTTCTTGTTTTTTTGTTTTACAGCCCAATCAGCAAGGACCAGGGGTGTAGTTTGTCATGAAGATATATTCAAACCCTCTCAATCTTGCTGGTTTTGTGTTTTGACGAGGCAAGGGGTGGAATTTTTCTGAGGGAGTGTGTTGTGTGTGAGACAGTGTCAGACCCTACAGTCTGGGAGGAGGCTGTTTGCTCAAGAAGTCCTTGAATAGCTATTCAGCAAGGTGAAGGTTGTATTGTGCATCATTTTGTCTTCCTGAGAATTCATGGTGAACTGTCAAATTCTCCCTTCCAAGATTTGTATAGTATATTTGTATAGTATTAAGTGTATCAAGAAATGAAAGTTTACACCATAAGAAAGATCTAATTCTCTTGATAATTTTTTTCTTTTTAATTATTTGTTTTTAAAGACAGGAGTGGATTTATTTGGATTTAACTCACCAGATGTCTTGAGGGTTTTTCATTTGACTTTCTCAGTACAGAGGTTCTTATTCGGTATCTTTTCAGCAGCTATCCTGGAGCTGTATGGTTTATGAAATGAAAAATTAAACATGTGCATGTATTTCAGCAAATAAATCAATCAAGCTATGGTGTGTATTTAATTCCCAAACACTGCTTTGTTTATTTTCCTATTCAGTTGAGGGCTAACACTTGCCAATCTTTATAGCTGTGATTGTTTCTGCAGGCAAAGTTCCTTTCCAGAAACAGCTTCTGGAAACAGCAAATATTAATTTGGTGGATTTCAGATAATGTTTATGGAAAGTAAATTTGGTAGAACATACCCTGTAAACACAGCTGAGCCAAGGAACTTTGCACTAGGTTGTGATAATATTGTTAGCACCTGTTGCAGAGGTGGTATTTGTGGGTTAGTCCATGCTGTATGTGTTTGTGTTGATATGAAGACCACAGAGAAGCTTGCTCTAGCTGCTGCCCTCCAGTGCAGAACAATATGTTATGCTTAAAAATCCTTCCAAGACCACAGAAATCTTAAGTTTAGAAAGCCTACTGAATACGTAAATAACCCTCATTCTAAGTGAATGACCCCTAAAATGCAAAGATATTTGACAGCAAGGTAGAGTAAGTAAAAGATGGAAGATTTTTTGTGGTATTCTTACTATTCAAGAGTAACCACAGTTTGACCAGCACCAAAATAAAATACAAACTAAAGCTAATGCGTTGTTCTGTTCAATAAAAGTGTTGGTGTGGTTGCAATAACATCATTGCCTATTAGTGTGACTAAAACATTTTTGTTTAACACTAGATTGGAGGTACTAAACGAAGCTCACTGACAGAGTTCAAAGTCAGTTCCAGAACTTCCAGGGAAAGCAAAACATTCCTGTTCCAAGAAACATCAAATGACTGCAAAGAACAGCAACCAGGCAGATCTGCTGCCCTCAAAGTAAAAGCTGTGGTGGAGAAGATATGTCTGTGGTGGGCAGTATTCAGATCGTGTTACTTAGCCCCTTGGGACTACTGAGAATCAATAAAACTGCCCTTCTTTGAGTCTGGGACAGTGCTATGTCTTGGGATTAGGAAATACAAATGGAAACTGTTCACAAATGCAACAGTTCAATCAGTTGTCTTGCATTTACCCTTTATCTAACTGCTGTAGTTTAGAAGTGTTGATAAGTGTCATGGAAAGGAGGATATAAATCTGAAAAGGAACCTAATACTCAAACTAAAGAGAAGTGAGAGGAGTTCCTTTTGTCATTACCAAAAAAATTAAGTCTAGCGGCAGTTTGATATGAGTTGCATGGAAAAAAAGGAAGCCTCATGGTTAAGTATTTTATACTTGAATATTTAAAAATTATTTTCAGATAAACACTCCTAAATTTAGCAAAAAGTTTTTTTTAAAAATAAACTAGTTTATTTTGCTCTTCAGCTTTATAACTGAGTCGTAGTTGGCTCAGATTAAAAATAAGTGACCAGGCATAAACATTAAAAAGGAATTTAAAAGGCACCTGCTCTACTAAGGAAGGTTATGTTCCAGAACAGAGAGTTTTCCTTCATTTGTTTTGTACATTATAACCTTATCAAGTTACTGATTGGTGAAGTAAACATTTCCCTAAGGACTGCAGCTGCTGGAATGAGAGCAAAGACTCAAAAAAACCCCGTAGTTAACTGTGGCAGGGATTGTCTAGGAAGTGGATATGTATCCTCTGACATAATACATAGCAAGAGTTTTAAATGAATCATTGCAGTTTAAAAGTAAATAATAGTTATTTAAATAAACGTATTACTATATAATTGTCCTTGGGAACAATTACAGAGCATTTGGAAAATAGTCTACTGCAATAGAAATAACATGGAACTTAAAACTTTGTATGCGTCTTAAGATCATCAGATGCACAGAATTATTTATGTCCATCTTCCTTACCAAAAAAATCATGTCAGTCTAAAAGAGGGTAACACAGGCCATAGGATCAGGTGTTTTGCTACCATCCCTTCCATCTCCTGTATTGAGGGCTTGTTCTCAGGGAGGGAGAGTTGATCATATTGGACAAGGAAGTCTCAAGGATGGGTGGGTTTTAGCATTTACAGAAGCTTAGGACTGGTCATCCAGCTTCTCTGACCTCAGAGGTGTCATTTACTATGAAGTAGCTTGCATTTCCAGGTTCTATACAGTTGTCATTGCAGGTGAACAATTAAGTTAAGAACTCCTGGGCTGTCTACAAGAAAACTCTTCAATTTTTCAAATTTTCCTTCTTGAAGGCCTCCAAAAACACACTGACTTGCAAATCTAAAAAATGAATAATGAAATTGTCAGTGGACAGGATGTGTTCATATGGCAGTTCTTCCAGATGCACCGTTAGAATCTCAAGCTCTTCAGATTTAAAAGAACAGAGCTAGAAAAGAATGAGGCGGGAAGGCACCTCTCAAGATCACCTCGTCCAGTCCCCTGCTCAGAGCAGAATCATAGACTAGTCGAATGCCTTGGGTTGGAAGGGACCTTTAAGGGCAGCTAGTCCAACACCCCTGCATCTTTATCTAGATCAGGTTGTTCAGAGACCCATCCAACTTAACTTTGAATATTTCCTGTGATGGTGCATCCACCACCTCTCTGGAAAACCTGTTACTTTTTTTCACCACCCTCATTGTAAAGAACGTCTTCCATATATAGAGACTGAATCTAACCTCATTTAGTTTTAAAGCATTAAGTCTTCTCTTGTCACAACAGACCCTGCTAAAAAGACTGTCCACTTCTTTCTTTAAGCACTGAAAGGCCACAATAAGGTCTCCTCCCTGGAGCCTACTCTTCTATAGGCTGAAAAAGCCCAAATCTCTCAACCTGTCCTTATAGGAGAGGTGTTCCAGCTCTCTGATCATTTTTGTGGCCCTTCTCTGGACCTGCTTCAAAAGGTTTATACCTTTCCTGTACTGAGCACTCTGGGGCTGGGCACAGTACTCCACATGGAGTTTCACCAGAGTGGAGTGGGAGAACCACCTTCCTTGACCCGCTGACTGCACTTCTTTTGACACATAGGATACTATTGACCTTCTGTGCTGTGAGTGCACATTGCCAGCCAGTGTTGAGGTTTTCATCCACCCCTACCCCCAAGGTCCTTCTCTGCAGGTCCTTCACTCCACAGTCTGTATTCATACTGAGGGTTGCCTTGACCCAGGTTCAGTACCTTGCACTTGGCCTGTGAACCTCATGCAGGTCACATGGTCCCACTTCTCAGATAGAGCAGCTCACTCAGAGCTGTATCCAGTTAGGCTGAAAATCTCCAAGGATGGAGGCTTTACAGACTCTGTGGGAAACCTGTTCCAGTGTTTGACCACCCTCAGAGTGAAGCATTTTTTCTTCTGTTTAAATGAAATTCCCTGTATTTCAGTTTTTGGTCATTGCTTCTTGTCCATTCCTTAGGTACCACTGGGTGTTCTTGTTTATACAGCCTCCCATTAGGTATATGGCTTTTTAAAAAACAGTTATCTAAGCCTTTTCCAAAATATCTGTAGAGACTCAGCACTTGGGTAGAGCAGAATGTGATTTTTCTTGTTGCTGTGAACTGATGAATGAGGGATGTGAAAGTTCAGAAATTATTTTATTATTAAACAAATGGCAACAGAACCCAGGAGATCTCAGCATGAAAACTTACCTGCATGAAAGCATTTCAACCATATTTCTCAGTCCTTGGCAGCTTTAAGCTCAATTCCATATTGCTTTAAGGCCTATAACAGACCTTTTATTCCCCCTTACAGATGTAGCAAAGGGTACTTCACATTACACTTCCTTTGAACTCTGGATATAACAACATAAACCTTCAGCTAGGATAATTGCTCCTATAATGGTTCAATTTAAACTGCTTGAAATTGGTTTTTCATTACCTCAGACTCTAGCTTCTTACAGAGTTGATGAAAATGAAAGTGTGTTTTAAGCAAGTTTAATTTGCCATGGCTTATTTTTCTGTTACTTCTGTATAATCTTTTTCTAACCTCAAAGAGCAGGCATGGATCTTAAGGTAAAGCAAAATACATTCCAATAAATAAGTACTAGAATTATCTGAACACTTTTTTTAAAAAGGAAATCAAAGTCCACGAGCTTGAAAGACATTTGTTTCCAATTAACTATTTAAAACAGACTCACTAAAATACTTTATAGATGTGAACAAACTTTAAAGCTGCTTGGAACCTTTTGACTGCTTTGCCTTCATTCGGTGAGAGCTTAAGAAGGATCAGCCACTATGAATCTTGTGTGATTCACCAGAGCCAATCAAGATCAGACAGCTCAGATTTGGTTACTGAGTATACAGAAGATACTGTTTATACACGATCTACAGCCCAAATTTTGTTCACCAGAATTTGTAACCTGCTTAGTTTTAAATAATTTAAATAACCTAACAGGAAATATATAGTCTGAGAAATAAGGGAAATAGTTATGTAAGTATCAGTAAAGAATTATAATTACAAGGTAAATTAATATTGCCATGATTAAAAGCTACATGTAAACTAGTTCAATTCAAAGTCTGCATTATGTTTTTTGTTGTTATTGTTGCTGTTTAAAAAATTCTTATGGAGTGATCTAAATATGCCTTTTTTCTCATCTCAATACTTTTAGAGGGTTTATATTTAAACTAGGATCTCACCTGCTCTGGCTTTCTAGGGCATGATTGCCTCAAAATCTTGTAATGGTTCAGACGGTGCCTGATGAACAGAGAATAATATTTTAATTCTATTACTTAGAAACATTATAGACTTTTTTTTTCCTTACCCCTGTCATACAAGGGAACTGATAATCTAATAGATTTCCATAAAAGTTCCCTGAAATCCTTTTCCCAATTGTAATGATTTTTTCCACACCTATGACATCTAATGACATTCATAGAGACATTAATGTAATAATGTCTTCTTTTTCTCCTTCCCGTTTAACAGTAGGGTTGGCCTGTGGCCTTTATTTCCCAGTTACAGGGTTGTACTCATGTCTTTACTCACAAAGGAACCAGAAATAATTAAAATATGAGAGGGTCATTGGTGTTTATAGTATAGTGTAGTTTCCTCTGCAATCTCTTACAGAAAACTAAATCAGTTATCAGAATAAACCAAAAATCAACCAAACAAAAAAGAGCCTGACCAGGAAATTTCACCAACTTGCTTTTCTTATACATAACAAAAGCTTTAAATATTAAATCTTAAATATTAGCTTTCAATATTAAATATTAATCTGAGGATTAATTAGAAGTATTTACTCTGGAAGAAGAGGTAGATGCTGAGCTTAAATCTAGAGTCATCCTTAATATTGTCCAAATCCTAATGTCCCAGATAATTTGCTTGTAAGCTGAGAGGAAAGTATAGAAAAGAAGGAAATGGATAAAAAAGATAATGTTGCTAAAAGCTGAAATATTGCATCTATATATTTGCAGATAGAGTAGTAAAGGGCATTCACACTGTTGATATTATTTTTGATGCACGACATATTGGATCTAAATTCCGAGAAAGGTCTGTGGATGGATCTTGTTTTATTTTGATAGCTACCTGAAAGTAGGCCCTGAGGAGGAAGCAGAATTCTGTGCAATGCAATATAAACAAAAAAGATCCCAAATCACCACCATTCTAGATGTCCCTAGGGGTACAAGAGCTAATACGTTTTGAAAAATTCCATTACAAAGGTAGAAATATGTCCTGTTAGTCAGAAAGTACAAATAGAGCAGTATTCAGAATTTTTGGGAGCATTTTCTGTAAAGATTGACCATATTTCACATTCCTGGCTTTCCTCAGAGGTTTGGGGAACTCTTTGGGCTAAAGGCAAAAATTCAGAAACATCACAAAACACTGTTTAGCACAAAACCGTGACAGTCTCTGAGTGTCAGAATGGAAGCCTGCAAAACTCTGGGCAGTTTTTGAGGGGAAATATTCCCTTTGAGTTTCATAAAGCAAAGTATTTTGAGATTTAAAGTGTTCTGTGTTTGATTACATGAAGCTAAATAATTTTGGTCTTTTGACATGGGAAACTAATAATAATTATGTACTGACCCTTTCCTGAAGGTTGTAGTATTTTTCAACTCAATCAGCTGAGCAGTTGATAGCACTGTGCATTAGTGTGCAGAGAGACTTCTGTTGATTCTTTGATTAGCGTCAATATAGCAGTATAAAAATGAAAGAAGGCCAAACATTTTGCAAGGGGAAGCTGCATGTGTACATTCAAACCAAGGTTCAATCCAGTTTCAGCTTCAGTGGGAGTACTTGTGTGTGCAAAGCTAAGCACAGTGGTGTTTGTAGATTAAGGACTCTTGGTAAAGCTAAGCTCCTTTTAAGGGTAGACAAAAAAATGTTGGCAAAACTTTCTGAAATAACAGTGTTCAATGAAATAAATGTGATTCAGTATGAGTAGAATTTACAAAATTTTACGTTTTGTGTTTTTTTAAAGTGATGAGAACACATGGTTTTCAGGTTAATTTACTCCAGGTAGGGCAAGTCAACCTTATTTCTCTGTTTGTGCTCTAAAATGATTTTGGAAATAGGTCTTAGAATTCCAAATGTGTTGGTCTCAGACCTATAAAGCTACTTTAATGCTTAAGGTTTTGTTTTTGTTCTATTTTTTTCCCCTGAATCTGCCATTTTATGTATGTATAGAACATTTATTTTAATTTATAATATTTTTAATCCTATCTAATTTAAAAAATTTCCTTTATTGTGAACATATTCAAGACTGTTAGATGTTCTAAAACATTTTATTATTTCCCATAATGTTACCTGGAGTCTCTACATTCCCTATAAAGGTCTGAAAATTTAATTAGATTTTACAATACCGAAGTTTTTAAAATAGGTAAGAAGTTGTTCTTGATAAGCATCAAGACTAAGACATAAAAAACTAGTGGACAATTAAAAAAATGAATGCAGCAATACCTAATCACCAAACCTCTTCCTAGATTTGTTTTTTCAAAAGCAAGGTCAAACCAATAATATAATGCTGCAAACACCAGCTCCTACCTTACAGAATATTAGACATCAATCTCTTGAATTTGTTCAAGGCTGAAACAAGGACAAGAGAGAGATTATTTTAAGACACCTCTTAGCTTTTTTGCTATGGGATTCAAATGAATGCTCTGCATCTGATATATTTCTGTTCCCAGGGATTTAGTGGGTGGGGCTGGGATGCTTTCAGAAATACTTGTGGGCTCAAGTTCATGGTGGAGGTGCTGCTGACGAAGTCACAGCAGCTGCTTGATGCCTGCCTTTCTTTGCAAATGAAGAACTCTCTGCAGCCTGGACTAAGGTACAGCTTCAATTTTATCATGCTGGAGGGACACGAGCTCTTGGCAAGCCAAGCATTTTCCCAGCTACGTCTGGGTTATGCTTAGCCTTTCGTACCAGAGTAGGTTAATGCTGAGAAAACTCCAGTTGTCTGGGGGGAGACCTAGCTACTTGCTGATGATGATAACATAATAAAGTCCCATCAGAGACAGTGTGTTTTTGCTGGGACAATTGCCAAATCCACCAGTCTATTTTATATTAATAAACAACTTTCTTAGATTCTCCTGTTAGACTTGTTCTACTTTATAATCTCTTTTTTGATATGGAGAAATGGAGAAGCTGTTCAGGGTGCTTAACTGGGGTTTGGGATATCTAGGCTTCTTTTACAGTATATATTTCACCTACGAGTAGGAAGCTGCCAGGCTACCTAAGGTTCCTGAGATATGGATAATCTTTTTGTAGATGTGCACCTCAAAGAGAGCAAGAATTGAAACCTGTTCTTCTGAGCTGATTGTACTTTAAAGTAGGTCTATCAATATTTTGAAAAGAGGACCAGTCATCTTCTCACCTATGAGTCTAAGCCAGAGGGAAACACCTCTTAAACGAAAAGATAGAAAAATATCTACATTTTTATAATAGAAATGCCTGTCTGCTTTCAGGTATAACAGTGAAGTATTTCATTTTCTACATGGAGTTAGCAAGGTTGTAGTGCAATAAAGAAAGTGTTAGCTTCTCCTCTGTGAAAAGAGATGGTCTAGACATTAGGAAGCATGCTTGGGTATTATAAATATATGCTTGTTCACTGCCTTGATGCCGAATCAAAAGCACATCCTAAACATGTCCAAGCCATTTACTGGAAAAATACAAAGATCACAAGGTCACGATTAGCAAGCAAAACATGATTAAGCGAGAAAATACACTACTAAAATACAAGATATTCCCAGGGAGTGGAAGGATAGAACATTTCTGGGAAAGAGTTGAAAAGCGAAATCTCTGTTTCATAGCCAATAAAAAAAGTATCAAACAAAAATGAGCAAACAAAAAAGAGTAGCTTGTTTAAACTATTTTTTAAAATTCCTTTGTGTTTTAAGAAGAAAGCAAAGACCAGTTAGTAGATCTTTCTGCAAATGGTGAGAATGATTTAGTTGTCTTCATTTCCTCCTATTAACTGAAATGGTTCTGTCTGAGAGCATCAGTATGAGCCTCAGATAGGAAGATGTAAAACACGAAATAGGCCCCAAGTTGGAAGTCAGAATGATGAAATAAAATCCTAAATCCTCATTGCTTATCATAATTAAGAATCAGATGTCCATATTGCGTAAAAGGGCATAGCAGACTAAATGTCTTAACCAAATGGTATTGGAGGTAAATTCCAGCTGCAGTTTCAGCTAGATATGGTTTTCTTTACTCTCAGCATAAGCTTTTAAGTACGCATCAATATTTGTAGTGTCCATTTAATGCATCTTGACCCAAAGTCAGACAAAAAAAGGTAGTAGTTTGATGGCCCCCTGACACCAAAACTGTTCTTCGGTGTTCTACCTCATGGTTAATACCGAAAAATTATTTTTAAAAATTGTTTTGAGTCACACAACATGTGAGATGAAGGACAGATTAATCAGGCTGAAGGACTGGTTGCATTTTTTGTGCTATATGAAGAATGAATATATTAGTTTAGAAATTGTGTGTGATGGAATGGCTTGACTCAGCAACCATTGAGGACAGAGGAGGGAAAGTAAGTATGCAAAAACACTAGAAGATATGAGAACAGACAAAAGAATGGTGGAAGAAGAAGAGATACTGAAGGACTGAACTGAAAAGGATGGAGAGTCAATAGTAAATATAGACAGAAACAGAAGGGAAGAGAGAAGCTTGGAAAAGAAAGATCCAAAGTGAACATAGAGGAATGTATATGGTTCATCTATGTCATTTACTAATTGAATTGATTTCAAAGGCCCATTGACTGAATGGTATTGTGTGATTCCTGAAGTAGGTGCTGAGGGCATGACTTAGCATGCTGTGCTTTCCTCATAAATTCTGTTCACTATGGCTACTCCTACTCAGATGGAGTGGGAACTGGGGTATAGCCCTGCAGCCTGGTGTCAAACTGCAGCAGCTGCAGGTATAAATATTTCCAAAAGGCAGCAGTATTGGACTGTAGATGCAGCAATAATACACAGTAATATTGTTGTAATTTACTTCTAAATTTTCCAGCACATCCATTATCATAAACAGATGTAGAGAGAGGAGTTATTTCATCTTGCTCTGCAATGTACCATCTCTGTGAGTTAAATAGCTATCTCTGTTTATTGGGATAGTTACTCTCATCTGAAAGTTAAGGATGTGAACTAAATAAAGTCTTTCTTCCAATTGTATTCTTTCTCTGTTTTTCAAATGGAGAAAGAAACAGGCCAGAGAGGAAAATAATCCAAAATAAAGCCTGAAATGTTGTTCCTAGCTTGAAGAATCACTTTGACACAGTCTGGAGATAACAAAAGTCAATATTTTCACATTTTCTTTGACCCTAATGACCGTGTCACAGATCACTAAGCAAATCCCAGATGAGATTTTGTAAGTTGGTTAGTGTCAAAACTTCAAATGAGATTTTAATACTGTCTTTATGTGGAAAATCGATTTCCCAGGGAAATAATAATTTTCATAGTTTCTTATAAAAACTTGTGTATTTTGCAATACTAACAGCCAGTTTCAGGTTTATAATTGCTTTCATTACTTACCCTGATCATGCTGGATAAATCTTGGCTCAGTATCATACATCTGGTTCTCTCTTCATCAGCTCTAGAATGTGAGTGTGTGGGAATACTTCAGGTTTCAGAGGTTATTTGTGTTCAGCAGAAATAGAAAACAAACAAACAAACAAACAAAGAAGTGACTCCCAAAATGAAGTGCTCTTTCCCCACCGTACATGGTCCTTAATGAATAAACTTTTTCAGTATTCATGTCTCTAGGGAAATCTGGGCCAGATTTGGATTTGAGTGTGACTTTCTAAAAGTCTGGATTTTTGGACTGATGTTGTCGGTTGTCCTGTTTTAGACAGAAGTCTTTGCTTAAATACTGAAACACGGATTATTCTCTCTGGGTTTCCAACATATACTGTGTATTTCTATATTTTGTAATATTGTTACTTTTCCTTAGACTGTTATGACTCTATGACTGTTAAATGACTATAAATCATGCTCAACAGGCCTCTCTCCTGAAAGCAAATTGTTTTATCGTAGACTCTAAAAAGGAGCAGAGCACATTTCTCTGAGGCTGAAATCCTGATGCTTCCTCCCTGTTGATCTGGTTTCTGATCAGAGCCAGGTAACTCAAAGACTGTAAATTCATTTGGGAAATGGTTAGGGAGTCTTATGTCTTGGGAAGTTACAATCCTGTAAAAATAAAATTAGCAGAACCAGTCCTCAGATGAAGTCTCGCATAATGGTCTCCTAATTTACAATCCCTCATTTAATGAAACTCTTATTAATTATAAAATACAAAGTCTAGGTATCTTGCAGAGCAAACCTAGGAAGCAACTGTATAATTAAAGAAATAGATGCTGAAAAAATCCACCTTTACTTTTACTTAATAAAGGTGAAGGGAAATAGGGATACTAATAAACAGTACGTTAAGTTTAATTTCATAAAAAATTATCCATTTTGAGTTTAATTTCATAAAATAATGTCCATTTCAATTTTCTTTTTTCTGCTTACTTCTTTTTCTTGGGGTAGATCTGTATTCAGTTAAATTAGTCATGGAGAAAGATTATTTCAGTGCTTTGTTAGCTGGATAGGGGTATTCATGCCTATGATATGGCTGAATGGTATTTCTCAGTACTAGATGTAATTCATCCAAACAAAAGTATTTCTAATATTCCCTGTAAACTATCCCGTAATACTAGGGACACAAGGTCCCAGGTTATGCTCCAGGTGATGCAACATAAAATATTACATTATTGGGTCTTACTCTTTAAGTTTAGAAATGTAGCAGAAAAGGTCAAGATACATATCTTTATTGGGGAAGCAACACATTCTCTGTAAAGACAGATCATCAGATAGGGAAGATGAGAAAAAAAAAGGAATGAAAATTATTGCAGAAATAAGCATTTGTGTAGGACTTCATGCGTTTCTCTGAATGTGTATGAATACTTGCTGTATTTATTTTAAGACATACTTGACACTTAGAAAATGGTGATATCTGCATCTCCCATCTTGTAGATTGTATTTTGTATACTAAAAACATTAGTCATTAACCATAATGATTTATTCTGCAGTTATTATTCTCACTTGGCCACATTTAAGGAGCAGTCTATGCTGTCCATTAAATTTATGAAAGGCTAACTCAATGCTTTCAGATGCTCTTAGGGTACTAATTACACTAAGAAAAACCATGAATCTCTGAAGTCTGAAAAATCCATGTATTCTTGTTTGGGGTTTGGGGGTTTGGCTTTGTTTGTTTGTTTTTTTAAATGAGGACTGGGGTTTTGGGATATGGTATTTCAGTGTGTAAAGATTTTCTGTTACAGGAGAAAAAAGTCTTTTCACTAACATGCTAAATTGAAGCACACTGATTTCTAGAAGTTTGTTCTATCTTTCTCACTAACCATGGACTTTTATTGCCTGCTTAAACACTCATGGAATAGTTTTATTGTGAATGCCTTAGGTTTTTTTAAAGTCAAGAATATGAAACAAATACAGATAAGGATTCTCTTGCTTTTTCTGTTCCACTGAATAAAAAGTATGCAAGCTCCTATGAAATAACTCCTGTTTCCATGCAATGGGAGAGTTTCCCATGAATTCTGAATCTGTGAGGTTCCATTACTAATTTTCAGACTAGATAACATTAGTAATGATAATTAGTAATTAGAAAGCATTGGTGTCTTTAGGGACTCAGTCTTTTTGGAAGCTCCTATTTTATGTTTTGAATACTTCCTCTGTCCCAATTGCAAGCACAGCTCTGATGTTCTTAAAATGCAATAGTGAGTATGTTGCCTTAAAGAGACTGCATTATAAACAAGGTCATCATCAACTGCATGCTCAAAGAAGAGAAGTGAGAGAAAAGATACTGAAGATGCACTATGTGGAACTGGCATTCACTTCATCTATTAGCCATTGGAAATTTAGGTTTCTAGTCATAGACGACTATCTACGCTCCCTCAAAAATATATGAAGGAGTTGAGGACCTCTGTCAAAGACAATCTGATGCTAAGGACAGTGTTTGAAATGGAAAGATGCATTGGCCTCTGAATCTACCAGTTTAGTTCCACAGCAGAAGACTATTGGATTACAAAAAACTAAAAGTCAGACTGAAAAGGCCACAGCAATACTGAACAGTGCAACATCTAATACTGCACAGCACTTGACTGTAAATATGACAGTTAACTAAACAGAGCAGAAAGTTGTAGTTAAAATGGAAATAGTATAATTGGTTTAGACTACACCAAAAGAAACCCAAGGCTGAATAGGAAAGAGTACACAGAAGAACAAATATTAGTCAGAGAAAAGCTATAAAGTTAAAAGATTGTGACTGCTCAAATGGTACAAATGTAAGCACTTGTAATGATTCATGTGTATGAACATTTCATAACTATATTTAACAACAGCAGAGGATTTGATTGACTTAGGAAGAGAATTATGTGATGGAGAAACCTGTAACAAAAATGAAATGTACTGTATGACTGAGTTCTCTTACTGAGTTTGTGAAAGTTCAAGGCTACAACCTTTTTTTTGGTTGTTTTAATGTTCAGAAAGAGCAATTTCTGCTCCAACCTTCTACACTTATACAAATAAGGCAACTTCTCAACTACTAAATCAGTGGTTAGTGAACTTGATTTGATGTGGTTCAATGGATTCAATTCCTTCTCCTATCTGGAGGGTTCAAACTCATCCTTAGCCACAGCAATTTATTTTGGAGTATGTCCAACTACTTAACCATAAACTATCTCAAAGGGTCTCTAATCTGCTCCTGCTGTGGTGAATGGGTCCATAGCTAAAGCTTCAGGTAGGCAAAGAGTTGAAACACAGAGAAGATTTTTAAATTTAGAGATTAGAGTACTTATGTTGGAGTACAGCTATCCCCAAGGACA
Source organism: Coracias cyanogaster (assembly GCA_033124195.1). Taxonomy (NCBI): domain Eukaryota; kingdom Metazoa; phylum Chordata; class Aves; order Coraciiformes; family Coraciidae; genus Coracias; species Coracias cyanogaster. Next base: position 587 of record JAVSBS010027855.1, on the reverse strand, counting down.
GCTCACTGATGTTAACAAATTGTTGCTTGACATGGAAAACAGGCAAACTTTAGAGCAGGGATTGGAACGGAGAAGTTCCACTTCCATGGGTTAAATACATAGGATTGCTGTTACTGCACTTACGTTTACTACTACAACTACTAATATTGCTGCAATCACTACCACTACTGTTATTGTTACTATTACTATTGTTTTTGTGAGTTGCTCTACACATTATAGCTGTTGGTATCTCTTAAGAGACTTTAAAATGAAGATTGATTATATTGTTATCCAAGCTTTCCCTCTATACTCCAGAGGAAAGCTTGATAGCAAATGTTTTGAACTGCATTCAAAAGTTCATTGCCTCATTAAAATCTTTAAGAAATATCTGCTTCTTTTCTCTTTCATGTTACTTCCCAGAATCAGATTAAATATTCATCTGAGATTTAGAGAGGAAATAGGATGTTACAGAATGAAATACATATATAGTAGACTTTGAGAAAGACATATAATCATTTCTTTTGTGTCTTCTCACAGAATCATTATGGTTGGAAAGGACCTCCAGGGTCACCAAGTCCAACCTTTCTCCTAGCATCTCTCTAACCACT
>JAVSBS010027854.1:0-24100 GCA_033124195.1 Coracias cyanogaster | reverse complement strand
CCGATCACAAAAAAACTCACAACTTCTTTTTTTTTTTTTTTTTTTTTTTTTTAATTTCAAACCAAATCAGAGAAATACTCTGACTTTTTTAAAAAAAATATTTGGACAATCTTGCAATTACTTGACTCCTTGCTTTTTTTTTTAGTTCACTATTTACAATTGTGCATGAAGAATCAATCTCTCTTAAAAAGCAAGCAAAATTTTAATTGTGTGAAAAATTCCTGGGTTAGCTACAAAAACATTTATTGTTTTTATTTCCCTTTTGTGATCACTTCTCTTTAAATTCTCTTTTGTACTGTCATATATCTTATATGTCACTTATGTATTGATGATGGCTAATTTTCTTTCAGAGGTAGGCGGTACAGAGTGCAGATGTATTTAAATTAAAATCAGTTGAAAAAGTTTGAATAGGCAAAAATACCCCTTTTTATGTCACATTTACATGTGATATGATCTTTTCATTTAGGGTAACAAACAGCATATTCAATAGCTATTACAATAAAAACTAATAGTCTGATTCTTTAAGATACAATAGGTTAGGCACTACCAGATAACACCCATAAAACCTTTGAGTCAATGAGACTACTGAAATATTAGAGTGTCATCCAGAAAAGTCTAATTTTTAAAATGCAAGGAGTAAGCCTAATGAATCTGTATTTAAACATCTGAACAGAAAAGATCCATTACAAGTGTTTAGACACTCACAAATTGTAACTCAGTCAAAGGGTTTCCAGTTAACAATTAGTTATGTTGCTTAAATTCATATATTTGCATTGTAAAGACTATGTATATAAATATAAACTAAGCATTTTCCCAGAATTAAAAAGATTACACTTCTTTGGCTACCTTATATTTTCATGGGTTAAAACATAGTTAATGTTTGAGATCTACTTTCTCATCACATATTATTTTTCATATATATTTTGTCAATGTTGTCTTCTAGCTGCATAAGATTACTATCAATGCTTAGTAAAACTGAAAGTGTTAAAACATTTCAATACCCTTCTAAACTAGATATTTACTCATTTGACAGAACCAAAAGTAAAAAAAAAAAAACCATCACCCTCACAAAAGATGGTATGGTGATTACATGTTAAGAGCCATTATTAGAAAACGGGTATTCTGTTGCTCAGTATTTTGCACTAAGCCAACAACCAGAGTCCCTCCTTTCACTCTCTACGATCTAATGCATTCTTGGTATAACGTAATCATCCCAAAGTACTCATACAATTAGAGACTTTTAACTTCATTAGTTCTGATGGAATTTGGACTAATCAATAATTCCCAAAAGAACACTTAGCATAATCTACATTTTGACAATAGAGAATGAAAATTAAAAGAACAAATGTATGCACATTTCCAGCTGTCTTTGAAGTATGACAGTGACAATAATAATCTGTTATATTCATTGCTCAGCATTTATTTAAATTGCTCGTAGACCATGGTAAACATAATTAAAATTAATGAGACCTAAATAATACACAGAGGAACAGATGTCAATATCAATTGTATTTGCTACTTAAAGAGAACTCTAAGTCAGAGGTTTGCATTTGATATTTCATTTTTGTGATAGTTGACTGCTGTATGATTAATTGATACAAGTTATCTTTCTTATTTTGCTGCTACTGAAATGCTAGTAAGAGGTTACCAAAATGAAAGCAATTATTTATAAAACTATTCTGTGGTAACACTTGCGTGTTACTCCAAAGCAGTTCTTAGAAAATTTTAATATCTTACAACTAAATTCTCCTGGCTCTTCTAACAATATTGTGGCTTCAGTTTAAGTTAAAAGTAGATAAGTTGGCATGTATCAAATATATTTTCATTTTAGCTGTATGTTTATTATGTGGTCTGTACTTTGGATATAGGCTTTGAATCCCAGGCTTAGAAGAATAAGCTCATGGTTTTCAGCTTGTGCTTTGACCATAATCAGGAAGTAGAGGACTGTTTCCAAGAGCTTGCAGCCCAATAGTATTTCCCTAGGCTATAAAGTGAGTGTATCATAGAGCTTTGACTTCACTTGAATTAATCCTTTCCAAGGATGGGCTTGTCAGGTGCTATGGAAACTTTGTTCTGTTTACAGGTGAGGCTTAAACTTATTGAAAATGTTAGTTGCAAATAATGTGTCATAAGGTTTAAACAGAATTGTGCAGCAGAGCTATGTCAAATCACTCCAGCTGTGTAGCCTGAATTCACCAGTGGAGGCAAAGAATCGAGGCTGCCCATGTTTCACTACCAGCCTCAAACTGGTAGTAGGAAGTAATCCTGTCCTTTGGCCTTTGCTTTATAGCTGCCTACTCTCTGGAAAAGTAATTGAGCTGTTACTTAGAACACACCTTAGTGAATAGAAGAAATACATGGCTGATTTTAAATGGTTTAACTCTGTTTCCTTAACTAATACTAGAGGGATGAATACAGATGAATAGGGTCCTATTGAGTATCTAGCCAATAAAGTGTTTAATTGTACATGCTTCTGCACAAAACAAGTCTGGGTAATTCTGCAGTTCATATGAACAATTATGGCTACCCATGGATATTTCAGGGGGTGTTGCTCAGTGCACCTATGCCCATTTATCCTACATCAAGAGGTTTAACTACAATATCTTTTTCTCATTTAACTCCTTCATTGCAACCACAAAGAGCTGCAAATGTTGCAATAAATAGCATATTCACAACTTTAGCTGCCAACAGATGCTTCTAAGATAATGTGTATTGATTACTTTCAATTTCTTTTCCCCACATGACTGCCTACATCTTCTAGGGTTTTTTTAATTAAATAACACAAAAAAGTAAACTTTTTTTTGGTCTCAACTGACCTCAGGAACAAAGCAGCAGACTAGAAGTGTTAGGTATCACATGTGTTTTTTTGCTGATAAAACCCACCACACTGTAGTATACCATATTAGCTGACCTTCTGAGATGATATGATCACCCTCTCAGCTCTGCTTATTGGTAGTGGAGGACAGCGATACATGTCACCTAGTCTACTTCGCACTGTTTCCTGGGATTGACACTTGCTTTTTAGACTCCCTTAGCCTGCCTCCTCAAATACATCACCCTGAGCCTATTCCATGTCCAACCTGAACTAGATGAGCCCTTCAGGATGCCAAGACAACACGTCTGTTTCTATCTCACCACAACGCTAAGAGAAACTGAAAATAATATATAGAATATTGCCTGCAGGGACTTTGAATGTCTAGGTGATTGGGATGGGAATGATCTGGAGATAGCTACAATAGGCTTAAAGTACCCTTGTGGGAGTCCGATACCATCATATTACGGACTTCTGCCTTATTAAAAGAGCGAACAAATAACTACAGCCCCCATGATGCCATGGTTCTGCCAGAAGTCAGAAGCCGGAAGTCGTACAGACGCGGCAAGGTATAAAAACTCAAAAGAAAACAAAAACTCCTTCTTTTCACTGCGTCGCTCAGAGAGAAAGTTCGCTGCTACCAAGCCTCCCCCCTCCGCCCCAGGCCTTGTGGCACAGGAGCCAGACACCCCCCGTGCCACCGCTGGCCGCTGCTGGAACTGTGCCAAGTCCAAACGCCAAAAGGTTCGAAGCCGAAGCGGGGAGGAGGGAAGCTGCCACCTCCCGCTTAAAGAAACTCACCGCTCTAAGAATTCGAGTGCCTCCCGCTGCCGGGGAAGCCTGAACCGAGCGTGGCAGGGAGGGGGAGGAGCTGGTCCGTCCCGCAGTCTCGTGGAGGGGGCCCGCGCTGACCCGTGCAGCAGCCGTGCAGAGAAAGTCCGTGCCAAGAAGCTGCTGCTGGCGCCGCTCCAAGCGAGAGCCCTGCGCCTAAACTGAAAGAAACTACAGCAAGAAGCTGCTGCTGGTGTTGCCCCAAGCCAGGGGTGTTGTGCCAGAGAAACCCACTGCTCCAAGTCAGGAGCATTGCACTGAAGAAGCCGCACGCCACCGCTGAGTCACGAGCCGCATGCTGCTGCCGAAAAAATTGCTGCAAAAAGCCGCCATCATCATCGCCATCGGAGAGAGACTCCGATCACACTGAAAAGCTAGCAATTCGCCATCATCGTCAGAACTGCCCGAGTCTGCTGGCCGAGCGTCGTTGACCCACCATTGCCACACGCCGGAAAAGGGTAGAAACCAACATATACACACACGCACCACATCGCACCAGGCTGACTAAGAGGGAGTGAGTGGGTGGGCGTGGCGTCCTTTGATACCATAATATCTCTATAGGATAAATACAGTTTTATTTGAATATACTTATTAATAAACTTATTGAATACTCATCAGTCTCCATAATTGCCTACGAGCTTGGTGGAAAGTATCTCACTTTGCCCTTGAACCCCTTTCCCTTTGGGAGGTGGTACAGACACCTGTATTCCGGACCGCGACAACCCTGAACTTCTATTTGACATGAATTTGGATTTGGTTCATATACTGCTTATGAAGAATGCAGAGAGAAAGCATCATTGCATTACTGTTTTGAAATATATATATATATATATATATATAAACAACTAATCACTGACAAGCAATGCTTTGGAAGATAGAAAACAAGGAAGATAACAAGGAATTATATTCCTACCTCAGACTCTTGCTTTTATCTCCTGTTTTTCAAAGTTCTCCTCTGGTACGTCCTTTTCAGTCTGTTTTATCTCTTGGCATATGTGTATGGCAGAATTTTACATAGCTGTTGCAAAAAAAAATTGTGCAGTCAGAAAAAAGTGGTTCCAAAAATAATCCACAAGTGGCCCCAAAAAAGATCATCTTCTTATTTAGGAAATGAGTACATTAAGAATCATTTAAACTATGGCCTATTATAAAATTCAACCTTCATCTGAAGGGTTTGATTACTCTCATTGGCAACCTTTGAATTTACAATCCTGTGTACAAAATTGCATTTGCAGAGGACTTGATCTTTTATTTTTGAATACTTCCTTCCCCAAAGCTGAGTACAAATCAAACGTTTTTCACGCACAGTCTGCAATTTTTTTATGAATAAGCAACAACACTGCATGTAGATAAATCCAGAAGCTGCACAGTTAGCCTTCTAAAATTTGGCTCACAAGTACAGGCAAGTAACGTATATTGATCTACATCAACACCGTAATTCTCTGAGTTGTTAGCTGCTATTGCTTCCTTGAATTGCCACAAATTTATCACATCATACTGTATGAGAAAGAGACTTACTCACATTGAATAAGGTTTCAAAACCAGCTGACATGCAGTCCTGTGAGATCTCTGATGTTTGCGGCAAGTATCATTCTTAACATGAATGGAAATCTAAATATACAGCTCATAACTTCGATTGTGCACCAAGATGTCCTGCAGATTTAATGAAGAGATCACCATAGTTCAGATCTCTGAATAAATGGAGTTCACTTCTGTGGTTGTATAGTCCTATGCAACTCACTTATTGCTTGCAATTTTACTTGGCCTTGACTTAAATTGTCAATTACTGTTTTGCTCAATTGCCCAGTGTAAAGGATGCTCTTCATTATGTCACCAGAGCTTTCATAAATAATGCCATGATGATTTTTCCCTAATGAATGGTGAGGCTGTGCAGTTCTAGATTTCAGGGAAAGCTAGAAGCTGCTTTGCCTCATTTTCTCAAGCCAGTGAAGGGCTTAATCACTCTATTCTATTAATTGTATACCTCCACAAATGGTTTTGCAAGCCCTCATGTTGACAAGCTTGTTTTTCAAACTGTGTTCTCTACAATACTAAACATCCTGAACAACATCATCTGCTAAACACCTACCTGAAATCCTATGATTCTGAGAACAGCTCCTGATTGATTTATAGTTCCTGCTGGAAAAACAAAGCAAAACAAAAATCTTAACAAAAAGGAAGCACTGAAAAGCTTCTAGATTCATAAATATTTAACAAAGTTAAAAAGAAAAAAAAAAAGCAAATGTTAACATTGTTCCTCAAGAGGTTTTGAAAAAAAAAATAAATACCAGAAAGAAGCAAAGAGGCAGGGAGGGGGAGAAAGGAAGGCAAAAAGAGAAAGAAAACTTGTGCAGATAAAACCTGGGACAATGCCCTCCTTCCTGACCTGAGGTTCTGTGATCCTCCATTTGTTTTTAAAATGCTTGGTCAGAACCAATACTACTGTGCTTGTTAGGACTGTGTTTCATTCATTAGTAATTTAGATATTGTGCCAAAATGCCAAGATATATATAGACAGCAGTGTACAGACGGTACTTCTCTTGACAAAGCAGTCATAGATAGATGCTTTTCCCGTTGTTTCACTGTCAATCAATATAATGAATGAGCTAACCATCACTGGTTTCTAGAGCATGCTTAAATACATATAAAGCCACTTACACAAGCACAGAGAGGACCCTCAGTTCTGAATTAGGTCATTCATTTCTCCTGTTTTTAAAAGAATTGTGGGGAAAAAAAAGTAATTTCGTTGCCTAAGGATGCAGAGATGCTTGAAAAAGAAGCAGATACCTGTTGTTATGTGTGCCTGTATAAATTAGAAGCAATCTGCTCTGAAGATGTTACTTACTGAGTTACTAAGAAAAAGCTGAACTGCTGCCAGGGGCAATGCATTATCCACAACAAAGCTGAATATAGGATTCAGTGCTCTGCTAAGCTAATTCCCTGTAATGACTCATCCTATGCAAACTACCTCTCAAAAATTGCACCACAAAATGTGTGGTTTCTTTGCATATCTTAAACTCCATGCAGCAGGACAGTGACCCGCAATGGTTATGGTGCTTAGAGTAGTAACAGACTTTAATGAAAAAGTATACTGCTGTATCCAAGACACTGACCATTCCCATGGTGGTTTTTGTCAAAGAAGCAGAAGTTGCTAAGTTTCATGGGACCCTTATGAGATACATGAAAGACTTGCATGCTAAGAAGTGCCCATATTGGAAAGCTGCTAACAGGTTAAGTGGCACCAAAGCCATCTCTTCCCCAGGCTTAACAAGCCCAGTCTTCCCAAGGAGGAAGGAACAGTAGAGAATGTGTGATGAACTGATCACAAACCCCATTCCCTGTCCCACTGTGCCACCGAGGGGGAGGAGGTAGAGAAATCAGGAGTAAAGTTAACCCAAGGAAGAAGGGAGTGATTATGGGAAGGTGCTTTGAAGTTTGGTTCTATTTCTCATTATCTTACTCTAATTTGATTGGTAACAAATTGAATTCATTTTCCCAAGTTGAGTCTGTTTTGCCAGTGATTGTAATTGCTGAATGAGCTCTCCCTGTCCTTATTTTGACCCATGAGGTTTCATCATATTTTTGTCACCCTGTCCAGCTGAGAGATTCATAGATCAGCTTGGTAGGCACCTGGAATCCAGCCAAGGTCAACACACCACAAGGGCATCAAACTGAAATTCAGAAACTGTTACAGTGGGATTTTTTTTCCCCACTGAATTTAGATTTATAAAAATGAGACCTCTGCAGGGGAAAATGGACGAAATTACTCAAGATTTAATCAAACACAAAAAGAAAAATCAGCAAAGACTTCAAAATCTTTCTGCATGCTGGTTTTTTTTTCCAAGAAGAAGTGCAATTTTCTGTGAAAATCCAATACTTCCAAAAGATCATTGATAAATTTGGAAAGAAAATATTTAATTTAAGACCAAAATCTGACTGGACTCAGTCCTGAGCAATCTACTCTGGCTGACCACACCTGAACAGAGAAGAGGACCTAGATGATCTCCAGAGGTCTTTTCTACCTTCAGTGATTCTGCGAGTCTATGAATCTACTTTCTACTTTGAAACAACTTCTGTAGAAACAATCTAATAAACTCTCTTTGCACTAGTCTATCACCACCAGACAAACACGCATGTCATTAAAACTTGTTTTAGGCATCTAGATTTCATGTTCTTTAAAGAGAAACTAGGAATGACTAACAACATTTTGGCTGCAGACTATAACACCAATGACGCTTAAACATAAAACTATGACAGTAAGAATAAATAGTGTACATATCAGAGGATTTGAAGCCCTGAGGCATTTATATGTAAAGTTCAAGATTTAGTTCACAACCTCAAACTACCTCTGGAAGTGCTTTGACAAATATGAAGGGATTTTTCTGATACATTGTCTGGGAGGAAATTAAGAACTTTCCAAAACATCCACAGTTTTCTTTCAAAGAGGATTGTTTCTAAATGCTCTCACTTAGGAAAGACATTCTTGCAACTGTTGCTGTTAGCAGAGGAAGAGGAGTGAACTTTCCAATTTGAAGCCAGAAATTCAGCAGTGCCAGATGAACTAGCTATGAAAGATATGATGTAATCAATAATCTATATGAAAAACTTTGCCTTAGTCGTGCTGTTACCAGAATTTTAAAAGATTTCACATAAAATGCTTTTTCCCACCTTTAAAGCAATAAAGGACTTAAAATACTTTGATTTATTTTTTAATCTGACTCATGTGAAAACAGTGATAAAATCGATCACCCGATATGTGCCCCAACATTAAATCCAGAATGTGACTATACATTAATCACTTAACAGTAGAATATATAATGTTCTTTAACTAATGGTTTTTTCCCCAATTTTATGGTACATGCTTATCATTGCAGTAAGCAACATCATTATAGTAGTGAGCTTGAGAGCCAAAAAGAATGAATATAAATTAATTAGTAGATATTAAGATTATTAAGAACTCAAAAGCTGTTTTATATTTAATTACATATTTAAAATTATTTAAATGTCACAGGCTATATGCTGTATTTTAAAATACAAAATCCCTATTTTGTGGAAACAGGAAACTAAATGCTCAGCAAAAATACTATGATCATGCAGAACGGTTAAAAGAAAATTGCTTAAGAGTATTGGTCTTTTTTTTAATCTGATTATATTCACAGGAGAAGTTTAACTTTATTAAAGAGTAAGTGAATCTGTGTGGATGTGTGTGTGCGTACATGAGAGAGGAATATTGACTAAAATAATCACTACCTTGGGAAATGCATTTGATTAATTAACATACAAGCAATTAAAATAAATAGTCTAAATTATTTCATATTTCTGACTTAAGAGCTAGTGTTTGATTAGACTGTCATGGAAACTGTCATATGCAATCTGCTTAGTATTTAACAATGACTTGATTTAAGAATACATAGTCCCTATACGATAACAAAATCATAGCCCCAGAGGAGAGAATTAGAGATAATTATCTCATTTTTCGATTAGAGTGAATTGAATTATTAGGCATTAAGTCTTCCTGAAAAAAAGTCATGACTACTTCATTTTAAATTCATATAGCTAACATTATGATTACTGGCACCCAGTCTTACACTGATTACTCTAATAGAATGACTGACTGCCAAAGTTAATGTTTAGAGGTCCTGCTAAATGAGAGCCTTGAAGTTTGGCTCATTTTGTTGCCAGCTACACAAAACTTAAATCTTTGACCTTTTGCCCTCCCATCACAAACCTATTAGAGATATAAAGCTCTCTCAAAACCAGATTATCTACTAAGCATAGTACAAGCTCTGGGGTCAGTGAGTGATATAAGGGACATTAAAGTGCACATGGGTACTGAAGGGAGGGCAGACTGCCTGCAGCTAGAGCCAGCCCACTCCACGAAAGGTCTTCCCAAGCCCACGCAAAGCGCTTTGAGCTCATTTCTGCTGCTATTCTTTTAGTGGCAGAAGGCTAAATGGGGAGGGACACTAAAGACATTGCACACTTCTGTGTTCAGAAGTAGTACCCAAGCGTTTGGTGGTTAGAAACAGCAGATCTCACACAACCCTGGCAGACCTCTCCAGTTAGACACAGATGGGTCATCTAAGAGAAGAGCTTTCACTTTCAGGCAGCTGCAGAAAGAAAATTGGCAGCTCTTGCTCCTATTGCATAGTACTGACAACCACAGCACAGCCGCACTGCAGCAACGTCAGAAAAAGGGTGCTCGTCCCCAGGGAGGGACTACCCAGCTAGTCCTCCAGCACTGAGCCCTTTGCTATTGTGGTAGCACCAGTGACCCCAGCAGGGGCCGATTAAAGCCCAGTCTGCCAGATGGACAGAGTGTAGCCTGGCTTAACCAAGAAATAGTTACCTCATGTAGAAGGAAAGAACACCTAACCTCAGCAGAGAAGAACATAGTCTCCTCAATGGCGCAGCTGTTCTCCTTTAAGGGCAGTGGCTCAGCGCCATAACCTCCTACTGCAGTTATCCAGGGTGAGAGAAAAGGGGGAAAGGTATCTTAGGGGGTGATAGACTTATAGGAATAGGATAAATTCCTTCAAACTATCATACATTTATTGAAGGTTTCAAACACTAAAGAACACTTCTGTGCCACATTCTGTAAAGGTGGGTGCTATAACCTACTAAGCAGGGAAAAAATAAAGCCACGGGGTGAATGAGCACCAGCACAAGAAACAGGGCCTAATGTTCCAAGTACAGGAGATGTTGTTCAGCAGCAAAACCAGGAAACAAAACAGGACTCCCTGGACTTGAATATTTTCCAGAAAACCAATTTGTTCAGTGAACTTTATTGCCTTATAATCAACTCTACCTCAAACAGGAGACGTGACTGGCCTGCTCGATGAAAATGAACAAGTAATTTTTTATGTTCTTCCACAGCTTCACAACCCGCAGTATCGGCAAAGTGATGCTTGCCCTCTGTTTTGAGCATATTGAGTCCAACAGAGAGCTACATTATTCATGTCTCCAGTATTTTAAGGACTTCTTGTACCGAAGGAAGTTCTTAGCTCTATTTTTATAGACTTCCATTTTTAATGTATACATTTTTCTCAGTTCTTCATTGCCTTGGTGATCCTGATTTATAAGCACTGTAGGTCAACTATAAAAAAAAGTTTTGATTTTCTGAGATCTGTGTTTGAAAATGAAATGAATGTTTTGAGGAGTAAAAATTGGCATAGAGCAGAGAGAAAAGTGCAGCACATATAAATAAATATGTCCTTGTAGCTATAGAAGAATGATGATGAGGGTTATCAAAACTAGATATGACCTTTATTTCCTCTGCTTCTGGCACTTTCTGGAAACCAGAAAGCTTTGCTGCAGTTACAGCTGAAAACCCAAAGGCATAATGTAGCTATTATACTGCTTCCATACTGAGATGTTTCAAAGCTAGGAAAGTCTTTATCAAACTGAATTTTAGAATTAAAAATAAGGAAAAAATGTCCCTACACACTGAAGAGGATCTTAAAGAAACATAACAGGTATTGAAAATAAATTGTCAGCCTGGGCAGATCTCATCCTTATCAGCATGTATGAATGGCACAATAAACCAATAATTCTGTTTATGAGATGTCTCAAAATAAATAATGATTATAGTGTTACACTTGATTAGAACAGAATGCACACAGTGATCATCTCAATATCACGCTGAGCCAGTAGGATATTATCTGAGCCTTTTTGACCTTCTTAAATGTTTCAGAATTCCTCCAGCAGTTTCCTCTAGAATTTTTACAAGCTTTACTTTCACCTCAATTAGGTCATTCTAATAAAAAGTCAAATTCAAATACTGAGCTTAAGCAGCTTCTAATACATTTTAAACATTACTTTAGCGAAAAAACTAAAGCCAGAATGTATATAATGATCTTTCATCAGCCTTTGTTTTCCATGTTGTTCCAAAAATGAATGTTATCTTTGATTACTTGGAAATTATCTTTACCAGAATTTCTTATTTTAAAGCACTATATTCCTTGTTTTGTTACTGTTCTATTAACTGTACATTTCCTTTAATGCTGAACTGCAGGCATATTCAGCGGCATATACTTTATTAAATGCAACTGAGAGTGCTCAGATTCAGTTACTTGACTCGCTGCTATGCTAAGTCAGTTCAGTTAGTTTCTCAACAGTGATTTAATGTTTGAATTTCCTATGCACAGCAGAAAAGCTGTGAGTAGATAAGGAAGTGCTCCACTCCCACTTTTGCTCTCCATTCCACAGAGACACTGTGACTGGCAAGGGAAAAGTAAGAAGAAAAGCCACAATTTTAATGGTCTGTGCTTTTCAGCTGGGATAGTCCCTTTCTTTCCTGCTCTCTTCTCCAAGTACACTGATAAACGAAGTCCCCTGTTGAATGTAAAGTTCATTTTCCTGTTTACTCAAAACAGTAATGAAGAGTTTGGAGGAAATCAGGTGCAAACTCACTGTGTTGAAAAGTAGAAAATTACACAGCAAGAAATTAAACAAAGAAATGCAAGAAGGAAGATAATAAATTGTATAAACTGCGGCCATAAAACACTGCAGACAAACTATAGAAAGGAGATATGATCTACTCAGGTCATCAAAGTCTCACAGATAACTCAAAAAAGCAACATGAAGTTAACAGCTAATCATTGAAGACCTAGATCAAATGAATTCCCAACAGCTCTACTCTGAATCCAGCTGATCTCAGTTTTACAGAAATAGATGTAGAAAAAATACAGAACTCTGTCCTTCAAGGAAATTGTTGCATACATATATACCATCACTGCACCAAATAACAAATCTCACCATTGGTTTGCTGGCCAAGTGTTATTTACACTTTTCTCCAACTCCACAAATCATTGTCTTGAACATATTCTCTCTTTGAAGTTGATAGGCCTTTGTGAAGAAGCATAATTTACGCTTGTGCAAATTAAATTGATTTAATTTTCTTGTTAAACATAGAATGAATAATCAAACTCAAATTCTACCTGTATTACTTTGAAAATTTAACAGAAATCTCTATAGAAAATTTCAAGGAAAATTGAAAGACAGAGCTATAATGATACCTTGTCTGATGTCTGCAGATATTAATGTGATGCCATTTTGGTAGCATCTGAGGTCCACTGATTTTTCACATCAGTCATGTACTTCTCTCTTCTTTGGAAAAAAGATCCTCATGTTTCACTACAAAAGAGTGTAGCAAATGATAATTGGGAAAAAAAATAATATCCCTTAATAGTGGTTCCACTGTATTAAAAAAACGGCATAGTATGCTGTTCCTGTACTACCATGCTCCATATAAATTGCCTAAAATGAATTATGAGCTCCTTGTAGTGAGCTGGAATGTGGAGTCATAGCACACTTTATTCAAATTTTGAAGCAAAGTCCTTAAAAGAAATCACTCTGGGAACTGATCAGAGACACCGTCTATAACATAAGAAAAAAGCAACAAAAGGGAGCCTTTTCCTTCAGATAGGGTCAAATGTTCACAGAGTCTGTAGCAATCTGTCCCTTTCTGTATGTAGGAGAACTGACGAGCTAGCCTGCTTCTCTGCTTGCAGGGAGAATCAGTCTTGCTCCATATTGCAAATGAAAAAACACGAAAATTTTTGCAGGCCATACTGAAGATGGAAAACATCCATCCTTGAAAAGAAACAGAAGTAATTAGCCTATTAAAAATAATTATGCATATTGATTATAATGCTGTAACTGGCATCTGTCTTTCAAGTTTGAGGGAGACTTTTGCAATCTCAGTGCAATCTATCAATTATTCTTTACTAAATGTAAGTATAACAGCCTAGGGATTTCTGGGGTTTGATTTTGCACTGTGTAGAACTCACCCTTTTTATTCATGTAGTTTAAAGAGAACAGATTTTTTTTTTTCTTAGTAGCACAAAGTGTGATCTGTACTTCCCTGCAGTCTCCAGTTCAGCTGAATGAATGTAACGTTCACTGCCAGTGGGGAAGAATCAGGGAATACAGTCAAATTAGCACAGCCTCCACAAGCCTTACTCTACAGTTCTTCCTACTCAAGGCCCTTTTCTAAGGATGCTAAATAGAATCATAAAATCATTCTGGTTGGAAGAGACCTTTAAGATCATCAAGTTCAACCATTAATCCAGCACTACGAGCTCACCACTAAAGCATGTCCCTCAGCATCACATCTACAGGTCTTTTAAATACCTCCAGGGATGGTGACTTCACCACTTCCCTGGGCAGTTCCAGTGCTTTACAATCCTTTCTGTGATTAATTTTTTGCTAATATTAAATCTAAACTTTCCCTGGTGCAACATGAGGCCATTTCCTTTTGCCCTATTATTTGCTACATGGGAGATAAATCAGCCAGATATCTGATTTGAGAACCCAAATCTTTGCATCACACATACAAAGAGCATCACCTTACACTGTACTCAGCCCACTGGGCTTTGTGGTTACACAGCCACTGAAGAATTGTTTGTTTTCAACCTGATGAGAGTGAACTTTGTAAAGAACAAATGAAGTAATTAAATATGTTTTTCATCTTTTACACATTAAGGTAAAAAAAAAAAAAAAAAAAGAGAGACAACTGCAGCTCCTTTAGGACCTAGTTTTTTTTCCCTGAAACAAACAATAAAAATATTTTTCACTACTGTATCAAATAGTTCCTCAAAGAGGACGCTATAACTGTTCCAACATCAGCATCTCCTCATTTTGCTGTTCACAGAGATTTATAAACATGATCAAGAAGGAAACAATCTAATATCTACACTGATCCTCATTAAGATCTTTGAAACACAGTCAGAATCAATCTGCCACAAAAGAGAGAAAAACAACACTTGTGAAAATATTGAGATTTATCTCAGTTTGGGATCTTCCTTTTCCAGGTGAAAAAATGTTTCTCCTTTTCCTCCACTCTAATATACAGTTCTGCACTTAGTTCTGCAACGCAACATCATATTGTATCCATCTTCTTTAGGGAGGTTATTGAAACTGGACTCTATCCCTTGTCTGTAGATGGAGACAAGTCCACAAAGTTGATTCAGATATGAAGAGAACTAAATGCTCTTCATCAGGAGCCACTCTCTCCCCATTGACTAGAGAGAGAATCTGCAGTGACTACACACCTAAGGCACTTCAGCTCTGGGGGGTTGATGCAGACTGCCAATTTACATACCTAAAATAAAAGGCCCATTTCCCTGCATTAATAATAGATATACTAGACTTCTAACTCTTTTAGTGAATATTTTTCAAGTTGGGGTCATAACCTGGGATACATATTCTGGTGTGTTAGATTTGGGTAAGAAAATGTGCAGGCCCAAGGAAAATCAGGTTGTGAAGGAGAAAATGCCACCACAGGAGGCTTCATTTTGTTTCTCCATATCTGCAATGATAAGTTTCATCTTTTGTACAAGCTATCACTACTCTTATAAACATCTAAACATTTAAGCAACTGAAATTGAAAGCAGCTAACTTCAGTTCTGTTTTATTTGCCCTCATGCAACTTTTACTAAGCTCAATTTGATACAAACAAAATTGACTTTGCCTTTTTATGAGGGCAAAACTGAGCTTCTGTATCTTCAGCTACCTCTTTACCTGTAATGTGGCTTCACAAGACATCAAAACTACAGAAAAATGAAATTTCCACTGAACCACAGTCTTTGAAAGAAGAAAAAGATTTGATGAGGGGAGTCAAAGAGATAAGGTGTCAGTTCCTATTTTGAAGTGAGTTATCAAGAGACACCACTTGAAGAGAGAGATTGAATGAGCATATTTCAGTTCTAACAGGTTTACTCCTTGTGGTGCCAATAAACAATAATTATAACGTATTGTAAGTAATCTAGGGAGGGCCCGTATAAATAGGAAAAAAACACATTTTAAAAGGGGCAGGAGCTAACGCCTCCTTCAGTGACTGAAATTTGTGTCAGTAGAGGACTATAAAGAAATATTTTTCTCAATACCTTTCTAACTGCTTTGCTACATAGATCAGACACCTGAAAATTAAACACTGCACGAACAGGATTAGATCATGCCAGGTTTACTTTACACGTTCCCCTCCCTTGCTTTGCCTTAGTTTTATCATTAAAAAAACATATTATATACCGACTTTCTTTTGCCACTTCATGGTACAGCTTTTAGAGTGACAGATGTGCCGCCTTGGCACACTGCAAACACTGCTCAGCACTTCCATTACCAAGGCCCATTTCAAGGGGTTTGCAACATAGCTTGGAACTAAAACTTTGCTGTTTAAAGGAGTCAGTCTCAAACATGGAGGGAAATGAAATTAAAAGGAACAAACTCAACAGCTAAAGAAGACAAAACATATTTTTTCTTAAAGCTTTCAGAGCTACATGGTACAGAATTGACTGGATGGCAGTTTTCTCTGAAAGATTTCAAAACATTTATTTGTTCCCTCTACTGTCAGGATATCAAAGGCTTCTGAATAGGAGTGAAACACTCCACCAGTGATTTTTCTCTCCAACTGATGCGCTGGACTCCTGTATCAGTTGAAGGCTAAACATATCACTTGTATAAAAATGTGACCCTTGTCACTACTAAGTAACTCAACAACTGGGTTAGATGGTCAGGTTTCTTACCCCTTTCTCCTTTCTGCTGAGAAAAGTGCCTCTTTAAGGTATAATTTACGGGCAGTATCATGACCAATTTAACTCATAGTTGGAATTATTTATTATCATTTATTAAATATGCACAAAGTTTTTCATGAAAAACTGCTGAAAAATTCTTCAGTGTAGTATTACAAAATAGGATACTCCAGGAGGTCTTTTGCCCATTCATGTGTTTGATTTTGATTCATATGTCTCATTTTGTGCTTTTGAACAGTCACATGCGTTTCAAATATCAGCCACTTTAAGTTGTGCCTTGAAATTTCCCTGTTACCCCAGGCAGAGCAATCCAAGTGGGATTACTCACACTTAAAAGTACCTCATGTGATCAAACAACTAGTGAATATTGCAATGTAAGCTACCGTTCCATCTGTAATTTATCTTCTGGCTAAAATATTTTTGAACAATAGAAGCATTATGGGTGATTATATTGCATATTCAATTTTAGAAACCAAAAATAATGTCAAGATTGTCTGGAAAATAGGAATAATAAAAAAGTACTGAAATCTATTAACGATATCAATGAGGCAAGAGAGAGCAAAATGCTGAGCAACTTGGTCTAATCTCACTGCTAGCCCTGCTTTGAACAAGTTGGACTAGAGACCCTCTGAAGTCCCTCTCCACTTGAGTTACTCTATGGTTCCACGGAGAAAAGTGCCATCACTTAAAATGCCAGCCAGTTTTTCACTTAGACAACCCAGAAGGTATGACACAAAAAAAATAGAAACTGAATACCCAAGAGAGAGCAAGTCATTCCAACAGAATCAAATTTGGGCTTCAGAGAATTAAAAATCACACCATAATAAAACTTATGCCAGTTAAAAAATCATCAGGGGAAAAACCTCTGTGGCCACACAGATGATCTGCACTGAAATCTTGACATAACCAATATCAGAAAGAGTTGCAGGAATAATAATAGTGAAACTGATGGGCAAATCTAAGAAGACACAGTGCACTGGAAAAAATCCAATGTAATATAGCCTTTAGCAAAAGGAAAGGAGAAATGTCAGAGAAAGAGGGATCTATTTGCAAACTAATGCTCAGTTTTGTAGAAATGTTTTTTGGCAATGATGTTCATTTTCAGATCAGACAATTTCTTGTTTAAAAGCAAACAGAAGATTTCCTTTCAGGAAAAAAACTGCATACATTTATTGGGATTTAGAAAAATATTTTGTATTCCTTCTTTTTCTATTCTATTTCTGTAAGCTTTTAGGAAATCTTCACTTTTTTTCTTTGCAAGGACAAGAGTCTTCATATCACAATACTCTCTTACACAAGCTGACAACAATAATGGATCTTTCTGTAACAAGCACAAATAACCACTGTGCAACCACATACTCTTAGTTAGAACAATCTTTTCTTGACTAACCAGAAAGGCTGAATCCCTCCTCCCAAACACAACAAGATAAAATTTCTAAGGCAGCACTTCTGTCCACTTTCCTACACTCAGCTCCAGACAGGACTTTCAGATGACCACAAGCTCATTAGACTGCTGCAGATCAAAGCATTCACAGGCTGATCTCAGCTGAGTTCTATTACAATGTATTTCTATCTTCATGAAGTTCTGGGATGTTTCCAGTTCCTTATGCTGACCTGCTGATTTGTCTTCAGCAAATCTTTATCACATCAACTCACACTGTTAGGTCCCACACTGAATTTTTGTACAACTAAATTATGACATTGGCAATGTTATTTCAGCATTACAAGAGGAGCCAGGATTTTATTATTTGGAACCATGGCCATTGGTGTTTTGGAAGCCCTTTCTAGAAATTACATGTAATTGAAAAGAGATACAGGATTGAAGAACATCATGGCATCTGAGCTTTGCTTGTTTTCTTTAGACTTCAGACTAGAAGAAAATCTCAGTAACAATATTTTCTTTTATATAACACAAATAATGCTCAGCATGAATTTTTCCACTTTTCACTTCTGTTTCCTTTTTCTTCAAGAGTTTCATAAAGTGCACTGAATTGCTTTCTTTTGAGAACTGGAACAAAAATGATATAACTATAAAAAATTCATGCATATATTTCCACTTTATAGGATGGAACTTTCCATCTTAAAATATTTTGGTTTAGCATTTATGAGATCATAGTCACCCCCTTTTTTTATTCAGTTGTTTTCTTGGATTCATTCCGCTTAATATAGAAAACAAACTGTTTAAGTAAAAAGAATGGTGACAGTCTTGTATTCAAATAGTGATTTTGCTGTTCTGTTTAAAACACAGGATGATCACCTCCAGCATTGCCTTACTCTAGTCTTCTATCTGTTATAGGGCAGTTACTGCCAAACCAGCAGTTGTGTAATGGAGTGGCAGCTAAGAACAGGGGCATAGGGATATTTCTGAATATGCATCTCCATGCTCCTGAGGGGAGGAAAAAGGTGGGAATTTGCTGTTCACTACCAGTGAATTTGAAGTCGTTGCTTTCTGCCCTTGTCGCTGCGACAATGCTAGGCTACAGTTTGAGCCACTCAGATCTTCTGAAATCACAATATGCCAGGATAACAGTATTAAATCTACACTCTTGCATGTGCCTGAACTTCCCGTTATGTGGACATATTGAGACCAGTAGGCAAATCCAAAAAAATGGACTAATTTCCCAGCAATGATGAGAAATCTGTGATTGTGGGGCAATTAACTAAAATCATAAATACGTAATTATTTGATTTAATAGATTTTATCCAATTTGATAAACCTGGGAAAATTCTGGAGCAATTTCTGACCATTTGGAAAACAAAGGAATATGTGATCACTAACACAAAAATATAGGATTCATGTCAAGCCCAAACGATCTACTTCTATTTCAGAGTAACAGGCTTTCCAGACGGGAGAAACAGTAAATCTTAACCAAAGCTTTTGAAATTGCCTTAGAGTGGCTTTCTGAAAAATAAGTTGGTTGATGAAACTTCTGGAATGTGGAAATAGAACTTCACAAAGCAGCTGAAGTCTAGTTATAAATAGTTTACTGTCGAAGTGGAAAGCTGTACTAAGTGGGCTTCTGTTAGGGTCTGCACTTCATCAGCAACATGGATGGTGGAAAATAGCCTAAATAAAGCTTAAGTACCTTAAAAATTTCACATGGCAGGAAACAGAGAAGGATCACAACTACACTAGAATTTACAGAGTTCAAGTAGCTGTAGGTAACTTGGGTTAATAGGTTAGGATAAACACCTGCACTTATAGAATGAGACGCAAGTGGTTAAGACAGCAGGACTTTAGAGAGTGATTTGGAAACTGCAGGCAACAACAAGCCAGTCAAGCCAGGCAAATGGGCTGAGGCAGAAGCACAGAGCAAGATGCATGGAGGGACCTTTCTGCTTTACTCAGCACTGATATGGCTTCAAGCAAGGAGGCTTTGTTTCAGGACAGTTATGAAGCGCCATATTCACACTACCAAAACAGAACTGAAAAAATAATCAGAAAAAAGGGTAAGTATTGCATCTGTATTGTTGAAATACAAAATTATATACAAGTCATTATGCTCCTGAAGTCATCAAATAACTATAGAAAAAAGGGCTACACCAATGTGTTCTCCCTAAATAGCATTTCTCTGAGTGAGTTGAGAGCTGGAACACCTCTCCTATGAAGACAGGTTGAGAGAGTTGGCATTCAGCCTAGAGAAGAGAATGCTCTGGGGAGACCTTAGTGAAAGTGAAACCTTTCAGTATCTGCAGGGAGCCCACAAGAAACTTGGGGAGGGACTTTTTACAAGGGCTTGTAGTTATAGGGTAAGGGGTCATGGCTTCAAACTGGAATAGGGTAGATTTAGAACAGAAATTAGGAAGTAGTTCTTCACTGTGAGGGTGGTGAGACACTGGAACAGGTTGTCCAGGGAAGTTGTAGATAGTCCATCACTGGATGTGTTCAAGACCAGGTTGGATGGGGCCTTCCACAACCTGATCTAGTGGGAGGAGTCCCTGCCCATGGCAGGAGGGGTGGAAATAGATGGTCTTCTAGGTCGCTTCCAACCCAAACCATTCTATGATCCTATGATTTCTTTTGTTTACAGGGTATGTAAGACAAGAAGAACTTACACTGAAGCATCCTGTCTTTCCCATGACATATTGTTACAGTAAAATTAGTAAAGCGTAAGATCACATCCTTTTGGTAGTAAGTAAATTATATTAATAAAGTAACAGAGATATAGTTGATTCTGCTCTAGGACCATATGACCTCTCGAACTGTGTTTCAAATCTGTTGTGCTGGACCACCAATATCTTAGTTTGTTTTGGACCCAACAGGTTCCCAAGGTGACAATTTATACTGTTTACCAATTTAGCAATCATTTTACCCGTTCATGACCTGATTTCACTTTGTAAAGGTAGGATTCTTTATTTTCTTGTTATTTTCCATTGTCTTGCTGTTCAGATTTCTTCTGTTGTAAAATTAGCATTGGCTTAAATCACAACTTTGCAGGGATCATAAACAAGTATAGTTTTAGAATAAAACTATATTAAAGAAGAAATTGAAGATACAAGAAAATTGTAGAAAAACTGAGAGAGATGTATCCTGAATTTGAACACCATTTCCAGTTCACTGTCAAGAGTTCACTCAAGACTAGGAAAAGGTAGGTAAAGATATTTCAGAAATTGGATATAAACTTTCATTTTCTATGTCTGAGATACTTGAGCGAACACAAAGGGATTAATAGAAAATAAACGTAGCAAGATGCTAATAAACAGATAACCACTTTCCAGAAGGGACTATGTTCACTATGAGCATGGTAAAAGGACATTACTGAAATAGTAAATGAATAATGAGAAAGTTAATAGGAGGGTGACACATTTTTAAAGCTTTTCACAGAGTTTCTGTCTGAAGGTTTTTGCTGCAGTCTGTACATTTATGAGACAAGTTGATATACATTTGTTAAGGAAGAAGTTATATCAGGGTAGTAAAAAACAGTTATGATGCAGATTACCTGGATATCTTGAAGAAAACTGGGGACACTAGGGCAATATGATGCTAGTCAAGAGCTCTGGTGTATTTCCAGCCAAATCACAGCAGTTACTGGTAGCTATAAAAGATTGTAAAGACAGAAAAAGTTGTTAGTGCTTGGGGTGGGTTAACCTTGGCTGAGCACCAGATGCCCACCAAGCTGCTCTATCACCCCCGCCCCCCTTTTCTTCCCCTCTCCCTCCTCAGCAGAGCAAAAAGAAAGGGGGGGAAAATAAGATGAGAAACAAAAAGCAGTTTAATAATAATAGAAGCAGAAGCTAAGCAAATCCATATGCGGAAGCAAAGGAAAACAAAAGTTTTATTCTCTACTTCCCATCCGTAGGCAATGTCTGGGCCCTCCCTGGGAAGCAGGGCTCCAAGACACATAGCAGTTGCTCCAGAGGACAATGGAACAGCCCCCCTCTCCTCCTCTTTCTCCCTAGCTTTATAGCTGAGCTGATGTCATATGGTATGGAATATCCCTTTGGTCAGTTCGGGTCAGCTGTCCTGGTTGTGTCCCCTGTCCCACTGGGGTGAATGTTAGGAAGAGGCTTGGTGCTGTGCAAGCACTGGTTAGCAGTAATCACATCACGGGTGTGTTATCAACACCCTTCTAGCTCCCAGCACAAAAACACTGCTCCTATGTGGAAAACCAGCTCAGCCAGACCCACTGCACCTCTACTTGCAATTTAGAACAGCTTATGCAGATACAGCATTTACATGCAAAGTAATCATATAAGACAAATCTTAAGCTTGAATATTTAATAAACACTAATTTGCATCAGATAAAAAGGGGCCAATACATCTATAATAACAAAGTTCAGGAAGTTTCTTGACATTTTGAAAGCAGAACATCTATACTTAAGCTGAAAATAATAAGTGACAAAAGACTATATGAGCGCCAAAGTAGAATAAGTCAGCAAAGACTGACATGAACCTGATTTTATCACTGTCTCTTTCTTCATACATTGGCAGACCAATGCTTCCATCACACAAATTTCCTAATTAACTTTCTGTACTATAATGGTTTTATAACTTCATTTCTTACATACATGACCTGCTTCTGAAATTCAGCAATATCAGTGAGTGTATACTTAGATGTATAAATTTCACTTGGAGGTTTAAAGTAGGGTTTAAGTGAAAGTTAGATGGCTTAGACTAAGAAATGAATTTGGAAAGCTTATTCTTGATGGGCTTTATCACACTGGAAGTGACTGGATTCATATAATTCCCTCCCTTTGATCTGAGGTGTATTTAGAGGACTAATTATGAGAGTCTCCAGAAGACCACAGGCAGCTTGGTGCCTGGCTTCTTCCTAACTGCCCACATAATTCAGAAAGAAGTCCTAAATTCTTGAATGTAACATAGCAGTCAATCTGACCGCACTTCATGCAGGTGGCTACCACTGCACTCAGCACAGGTCTGTCCTGTCACAACAGGCTCTGCTAAAAAGATTGCCCTCATCTTTCTTATAGACCCTATTTAAGTACTGAAAGTCTGCAATAAGGTCTTCCCAGATCCCGCTCTTCTCCAGGCTGAACAACCCCAACTCTCTCAGCCATTCTTCATAGGAGAGGTGTTCCAGCCCTCTGATCATTTTTGTGACCCTCCTCTGGACCTGCTCCAACAGGTTCTTGTGCTGGTAACTCTAGAGCTAGACATAGTACTCCAGGTGGGTTCTCACCAGAGCAGAGTAGAGGGGCAGAATCACCTCCCTCGACCTGCCGGTCATGCTTCTTTTGGTGCAGCCCAGGATACAGTTGGACTTCTGGGCTGTGAGTGCACATTGCTGGCTCATGTCCAGCTTTTCATCCACCAGTACCCCCAGGTTCTCCACAGGGCTGCTCTCAATCACTTCATCCCCCAGCCTGTATTGATACCAGAGGATTGCCCTGACCCAGGTGCAGGACCTTGCACTTGGCTTTATTCGTCTTTATGAGGTTCACATGGGCCCACTTCTCAAGCTTGTCTAGGTCCCTTTGGATGGCATCCTGTCCCACTGGCACGTTAACTACACCACTCAGCTGGGTGTCATCTGCAAACTTGCTGAGGGTGTACTCAATGCCACTGTTTATGCCACTGGTAAAGAGATATTAAACAGCACTGGTGCCAGTATAGACTACTGAGGGACACAACTTGCCATATATCTCCATCTGAACCCCTACCCTCTGGATGTGACCATTCAACCAATTCCTTATCCACCAAACAGTACACTCATCAACACCATATCTCTCCAATGTAGAGAGAAGGATGTTGTGGGGGACTGAGTCAAAAGTCTTACAGATGCCCAGATAGATGACATCCATAGCTCTTCCCTTGTCCAGTGATGTAGTTACTCCATCATAGAAGGTCAGTAGGTTGGTCAAGCATGCTTTGCCCTCGGTGAAGCCCTGATGGTTGTCTCTAATTAATTCCCTATTATGGAAAGTGGCTTAGCAACTTCATCAGCCAATTCCATCAGGACTCTGGGAGGCATCTCATCAGGTCCCATAGATTTATGTATGTTCAGGTTCCTCAAGTGGTCACAAACCTGATCTTCTCCTACAGTGGGATGGACTTGATGAGATGAATCCCATGACTGAAGTGTGGCTAGCAATGGCTACAGGCTGTTCAGAAGGGACAGATGAGGAAGAAAAGGCAGAGGTGTTGTGCTTTGCATTAAGTAATGGATAGAGTGTGAAGAGCTGTCCCTGAAGAATAGCCATGAGAAGGTTGAAAGCTTATGGGTAAGAATTAGAGACAAAGGTAAAACAAGAGAACCCGTGGTTGGTGTCTACCACAGGCTGCCTGATCAGGGGGAACCTATTGACAAAGCTATTGACAAACCTATTGACAAAGCTTGCTCTAGCTACAGAGGCATCACGCTCTGTGGTGGGTTAACCTTTGCTGAGCACCAGGTGCCCACCAAGCCACTCTATCACCCCCCCTTTCCTTCCCCTCCTCAGCAGAGCAAAAAGAAAGGGGAGGAAA